>RJWH01007331.1:0-41554 GCA_004363575.1 Solenodon paradoxus | reverse complement strand
AGTTTAGTAGGGCCCAGAGGCTGGCAGGTATAGGAGAGAGTCTTTTAGAAGGAGGAAGGCTTTAGGAACTTCTGCGGGGGATTGGAGGGGTCCTGTTTGCGTGTTTTTTGCTGCTGAATAGAGAGGTTTGGTGAGCAGGGCAAAGTTGGGGCCCCAATGTCAGAAGAAACCTGCTAGCCCTAAGAAGGAAAGGATTTGATCAGCGGAGAGAGGAGGATGGAGTTCGCGAATGGCTTGTTGCTGATCTAGAGTAAGATGATTGGAGGTTGGGGTGAGCTGGAGTCCTAAGTAGGTAACTTCAGATTGGGAGAGTTGTGCCTTACTGGGGGAGATTCAGTAACCCTTCGTGGAGAAGAGGAAATTAAGGAGAGAGGCGGTGTGTGACTGTGACAGCTCTTGGATCGCACTGCAGAGGAGGTCGTCTAGATATTGTAGGAGGGTACTGGGTTTTTCATCACAGATGGTTAGGTCCTTCGCAAGAGCCTTGCCAAATAGGTGGGGGCTATCACTGAATCCTTGGGGCAGAACTGTCCAGGTCAGTTGTTGAGAGAAGTGTGTGTCAGGGTTCTCCCATGTAAAAGTGAATAGGAAGTAGCACTGGGGGATCAAGGGGAATGGTGAAGAATACATATTTTAGATCTAAGACTGAAAAATGTGTGGTAGAAGGGGGAATGTGGGATAAAAGAATGTAGGAATTGGGAACTACTGATATATGAGGATAATGGCCTCGTTGATGAGACAGAGGTCTTGGACAAGGTGGTAAGTGCCATTAGGTTTTTTGACAGGGAGGATAGGGGTGTTACAAGGGGAGTTACTAAGGATAAGGAGACCCTGGGCTAGAAGTTGGAGGATGATGGGCTTAAGACCTCTTCAGTGTGAGGCAGAGATTGGAAATTTAGGGCAAGAAGGGAACTAGGAAGGGTCTTTTAGTTGAATGAGGACAGGGGTATGGTGGGAAGTGATGGTGGGGGTGGATGTGACCCAGATGGAGGGGTGGACTAGATCAGGAGGCAATGGGGGTTCAAGTGTTGTAGAGTCAGATAGAGGAATTAAAGGTAGGAGGAAGGTGGTAGTAGGACCAGAGTTTAGGGGCCATGAAAGGGTAGCGCTGAGTTTGGACAACAAATCTTGCCCTACGAGGGCAGTAGGGCAGGTAGGTATGACTAAGAAGGAGTGAAATATGGGCTTTTGGTTAATAAGGCAGTGTATAGGGCCCTTCATTCTAGGCTGAGTGGGTTGTCTGTCAACACCCATGACCAAGATCTGAGAAGGAAGGTTTGTCCTGGAAAGGAGGGGAGGACTGAGAAGGTAGCCCCGATGTCGACGAGAAAGGAAGTGGACTTACCTGCTACCTTGAGAGTTACCTTAGGCTCCTCGAAGGTGATGGGGGTCGATGTAACCGGGCCTCTTCAGTCTTCTTCAGCCGCCAAATCCAGTACTGCCGAAGGCAAGTTAGCTGGGGTAGTAAGGATTGTTCCTCTGTATTGAGGCACTGAGGGACAATCGCTTTTCCAGTGCCTTAGAATCCCAGAGTGGGCAGGGTCTGCGAGGGACTCGTGGGTTGGGGCAGTGTTTTGACCAGTGGCCTTCTTGACCACATTTGAAGCACGGCCTAAGTGGCAGGCAGTTGGATCCATGCCCACGTCTGGTGGACCATATTGGTGGAGCAGTAGGGTTTGCTGGTCTCAAGGCAGCAATAATAGAGGAACTAATGGCTTGAGCCTGGAACGCTGCTTTCTGATGATTACGGGCTACTCGCTTGGCCCTGTCCTGATCCTCCTGATGATTAAAAACTTTAAAGACCATATTCAACAAGTCTCGGTTGGGGGTTTGAGGGCCATCTTCTGCCTTTTTTAATTTCTTGTGGATGTCAGGGGAGGATTGAAAAATAAAGTGAGTGGTGAGAACAGTGGCACTGCAGGGAGAGTCTGGGTCTACTTACTGAAGCACTGGGGAGCTTCAGTAAGGCAGCTAAGGAATGTGGTAGGGTTTTCATCAGGTAATTGGGTAATTTCTCTAAGTTTGTCAAAGCTGACGGCTTTGTGGCTGGCAGCCAGCAGGCCAGCTAGGATACAGACAACAAATTGGTCTTGGTGAGCCCTCCCCTTTTGGCTGGCTTCATGTCAGTTTGGTAGTCCCAGCAGGGGCTTGTGGAGGGACAGCTTGGGCTCCTGGTGGCGTGGTCTGGTTAGTGCATATAAAGGTTGTCAGTCAATTTTTGATTGGTTTACTTATTTTCTTTTGTTGTCCAATTTTATGAATTCTTTGTGTATTGTAAATATTAACCCCTTATCTAGTTGTGAAAGGCAAATATCTTTTCCCACTCTGTTGGATGCCTTTTTTGTGAGTTTCTTTTGCTATGTAGAAGTTTTTTAGTTTTATGTAATCCCATTTGTTTATTTTAGATTTCATTTGCCTTGCAATGGATGTTGAGTTTCCGAAGATAACCATTAGTGTTTGTCCAATAATGTTTAGCCTGTGTTTTCTTCTATGTATTTGATGATTTGTTTTTATATCGAGGACTTTAATCCATTTTTAGTTAATTTTGTATATGATGTTTGTAGTAGTCTAGTTTCAACCGTTTGATTGTGACTGTCCAGTTCTCTGAGCACCATTTATTAAAGAGGCTGAAAGACACTTTAAGTAAGGAAACTAGTTCTAGTTCTATATTAACTTATAGAGCAAGACATTCCTGAACACAAATAAATTAGTACTGATATTATCTCACTTTTTCTAGAAAAGTTATAAACTATGTTCTGAAAGCTTTTCTTTCTGTGAACTACATTTAAAGACAGTTTAAGACAAACAAAAATGCCAAAATATTGATGGTACTTATCTGTGCCCTCTAAGATCTCGATTTCACCTTAACAGCCTCAGTTAGGCAGTAGAATATGTCACAAAGGTAGTGATTTTCAGTGCATGCTCACTTCCTATTACAATAAAAATTTACCAGGAGAAGTAAGAAAATGAATGTTAAACGTGCTAATAAGAATCCCATCTAATGGATTAAATCATGTACAGAATGGCAATGTGAATCCTTTATTGTGAAGTTATTTAAATGCCAAATGAGGTTTTAGAATAAGACAACCTGAGTTCTATGAGAGCAACTGCTGATCAGTATGAAATGTGTTGTAAACATGTACATGAGAAATTAAGAGAATAATACTTCTCTCTCATCATATTTCTGGTTCTCAGTCAACTACAATTATTTTATTTCATATTTATCCTTAAGATATTTTCTATAGCAACAGGTCCTTGCTCATTTGAATTAATATTAATTTCTTAACAATCATCATGTACATCAGAGGCTAACTATCCCTCTATCTGTGCAAAATAGAGACACAGTAACTGCTAAGTATTTGAGTCTACTAACTTTGTGACAACTCACAAAAATATTTTGATTTTTTAAAACTAGTCGAATATCTATTTGATGCATAGGTTACCTTAGGATAGGAACTGGTTTATTATTTTTGGATATTTTTGTACCTCATATAGGTTTGCTTGCAACTCTTGTAAATAGCATAACTTTGTATTTTATTTTTAACCTTGTTTAACCTTTAACGGTAAATTTCATTCATTTATAATTATTAGGATTAGTTATATTTGTATTAATTGCCATCTTATTTCTTGTTTTACATGTCTTATCATTATTTCACTTCTTCTATATCTTTAACATTAAATTATGTGGTTTTTAAAATTATATTACTCTATTACCTTAATAGTTAGCATACACTTTTAGCAGGTATATTTATCATAAAGTTATATTAGCCAATATTTCTAATCCCTTGGTATGACACATGGAACTAAGAAAACTTTAAATCAATTCCCATAGATTTCATGTTACTTGTTGTTGTCGTCCCATATTTTAATTCTATCATTACTTTCTCCACAAATTAAATATTCTTTTTGCTTCACATAGATTATGTGTATCTAGGTTGTCCACATGCTTATCACTTTCCTTGTTCAAAACATCATCTTGCTTCTCCAACTTTCCTTCTGTGATTATTTTCTATCTTACAGAAATAACATCAGATGTATGTTGTTGTTTTTCCCAAGTTAAGATCTATTAGTAGCAAGTTTATTCATAGTTGGGCTATCTAAAAGGTGCTTAGTTTTTTATATTTACTAATATTTTATTTGGAATAATTTCAAACACATGCAATAAGATAAAATAATTCATACATATGTAGAAAATTCCTATATTCCTCACTTGTTTATTTTACTAAATATACTTTATATTTTTCTATCTTCTCACTTTTAGCATTAAATTTGCTACTGTGTTGACAACAGCAGTATTTTTGCTATTACATGAGAACATTAAAACACCCTTGCTTATAAATAAAGCAACATTTTAAAGATGAGAAAGAATGACAACCATGTGAACCTCTTACTGTCTTCTTGTAGAAATGAAAATGCAGGTATGAAAATTTTCTAGATTAGAGGAATGTGGGAGAAAAAAGTGTGATCACATCACATCTTAGCATAGTATGCTTGTCTGATTTTTTGTTTCCTTAGTTGTTTATACTTTTAAATTGGAATGAAATTTAAGACCATGTTTAACTACTAATGACCAAACAGATTGATTTTCCTGAAAAAGTGTTCATTTTAAGATTAATCGACTGTATATATATGTGCCCAATATAAAATATGCCATCTAATTATTACAATCCCCATGCTATTTTTGACATACTTGCTATCAAAATTTCTCCAACTTACAGAGCAGAAGAGGAGTAGAGATTAGATTCAAATCTAATCTTTCTGACCAAGATCTATGTTTTTGATCACTAGACACCCTACCTCCAATTTTGTTTTTTAGTAATATATCATGAGATTTCATAGTTGTAATACTGAAAAATCTTTCACTTGCATTATCTCAGTAACACACTTTGCTTCAAATGATCTTGGAAACACTGTTTACAGTTAGAAAGGTTGGGTGAATTAAAAACTATAAATGGTTTCTCAAATGAACAACTGCTCAATAAAGTGTGAAACAAATACTAACCTACACTGTGTTTAGAAGTAGTATTTATAGCCTTAAAATAAGCCATTAAAATAAGATATTTCTGTTTTCTAAGATAGAGTAGCTTTGTACAGTTACTATAAATTTCAAAAAGAAATGTCCATTTGGAGCTACTACAATTTATAGAGAGAAATGTCCATTTGGATTACCTTTATAAGGGAGATGCAACTTGGAAGGGCATTGTGAAAAACTTAAGGGAAGTAAGTTAACTGATGTTCAGTTTTATAACATTTCAATTTTTAATCCCTAAATTCAGTTTCTTTTGCATTTAAAGGTATGCATTTTTAATATTTTTATTCATTTGCATGTAACTGTTTTCTGAATTTTGATACATTCCAAATAGTTTAGTGTAAACTCTGGTATACCTTCTAAATGGACATAGACTATAACATACAAATTAAGATTATAATCATGCATTTCTAATGTAAACTGTACAAAGTACCAGAAAATACAAAACTGGAAAGCAAGTATAATATACTTATAACCTATTCTGCTGCAGGTAAATAATTATATTAAATAATTAATGAGGACCTTTAAAAGATATCTATAGTGTTTTTCTGACATAGCATGGCATACAATTTTTGAAGTTTGGTTGAAAATATAGGTCTGAAGTAGATGTCAGAGAAATTATCTTATTGTTTTGGTGTAACATGCACTACCATATCTTCATGTGACCACTTGATGACACTCACTTTCAGCATTCAAGTAGTGACAAACTTAAATTTCTGACAAGGCATAAAGAAATAACACCTTTATAAAAAAACTAAAGTAACTCTTTAGCATGCTATATAGAATTACAGTTCTCTCTAAAATGTCATCAAATTATTATGATAAAAAGTAAATAAAATTCTACTTTTTTCCAAATGAATTCTTGTTCTCATATTCCTGTAGGAATTTTTTGCAGGAAATAATTGTTAAATTATTCTGTTAGAAAATAACATTAACATATTATTATTTCTGTAATCAAAACACTGAGTGCTTTCAAAATTTATCATCCAGAAAAACACTGAGGGAATTTTGTTACAAGCATTCCCAGGATTTGTGGGGTTAGAGGGTATCAGGTAGCTGTGAGTAGTTACTAGCAATTATCTCAGTTGGGGAGGATAGCTTGTGAAGGAGAGACATTTATTTTGAAGCAAAGAGTCTAGTAAAGTCATATAGAAGAACTAGGAATAAGTAGAAGTGAAGTACATGGAGAAAAATCAATTACATTCATTAAAGTGTTAATACTATATATAATCAAAATGGTTGTGGATTAAACAGCAGAGATTCACCTGTGATCTCACCTCTTAAATTTCTGAAGTTTCGTATAAAATATAAATAATTATTCAATCTCTTGAAAGGTCAAAATACAATAATATTTTCTGCAATAATACATGTTAAAATATAAAAACATATAGGCAATCAATGTTGAAATTATGGCATTGATTATAGGGAAAATCCACAGTGAACATGGGAAGAATATCAGAGAAGGTCATATTTAGTGATTCCATACTGTAAAATATTTTGTATCTAGAAGGCTGTGAAAGTCCTGACTCCTGGTTTCAAGAATCTTAATAAAGGACACATCAATTTACATTTTCTTTTAAGTAATTTCTCCCATTTCATTGCCATCTATTATGCTAGTTGTTGTGAAGTCCATATTTCTCTACCTGGATCTCCACTTTCAACCATCCTATTGGACATTTCCTTATGACTATTTTAAACCACTTCAACTTCAGTGTCCCACAGTGAACTCACTGTGTTTATCCTACAAATATGGTGCATCCATTCAGCTTACATTTCATCAAATTGATGACCATAATTAATCTGTTTTTCTCTGCAATATCTATCCCATAGCAGCAACCATTGAATGAATAAAGGACTTTGAAATTCAAAACATAGATTAGAGTTAATGCTGTTAATGTCAGGCATAAATTATTTCATTGTTACCTTTCAATATTATTGTATGTATACAATATTAATTTCATTTCGATGCCTGATTTATTTCTTATCCACAGAAATTTGAGAAAAGAAATCGATACCTGTATACCTTAATTCTTTCGTATTACAGACTTATTTTAATAATGAGAACATAAATTATAGAAAAGCATGAGTCAAAAGATAAGCAACAGATACTAAAATCAATAACAAATCATATTATTACAAACTTTTCCTCCATTGACTTGGCTTAAAATTTATAAGTAGAATATTGTACAGATTTTTTCAAGTATCTTAATAGTTCAATACTTGTTGTAGACATCAATGCTTATAAGTTAAATGAATGAGTTAATTTCAAAGGGGCCAATGAACAAGAGAGGAATTATGCTCCTAATTTCTAAGGAACCTACCAGAATTTAACCACTATTGGTGAGTATACAAGGCTGTTCCCGAGATTCTAGTTCTAATACTTTAAAGACTCAAGTATGAGAAAATAAAATGAAAACTACCCTTTCTTTAATAAGTTTTTGCTTCTGAGATAAAACTAATGATGTTCTTGGGGGATTCCCTGTTAAGGTTTAAGACCAAAGGTAGAGAAAGTGTTATCCCATTAGGATAGGGATGCTTGATAAATTACTAGGCATCTATTTAAATTTGAACCTCAGATAAACCACAAATAATTTGGGACATACTTATACTAAGTTGTTGTTTCTTGTGTGAAATTTAAGTTATTATCCTATATTTTATTTGCAAATACCAGTAATTGTATGTTAAGAATACTTTGGACATGTGAAAGTAAGATGTACTTTCTGGAAATCTCCAGCGACCTATGTCTATTAGTTCTTGAATCAAAGTTAAATTGCCAATAAGATAAATTAGTAACTAAACGTTGGTGGAATTTTTTCAAGAAAAATAAAAGAAATAAGGGTAGCTTTTAAAGAGATGGCATTTTCTGTTTTTATCTATGATTTTATAAAAAATACACTTGGATTAAAAAATTAATTCTGTAAAATGAGAGGGAAACCAGGCATTAACACAACAGACCATATAGGAAAGGCAAAGTACATGTAACAAAATTAAATTATATTCAAATGTACACTGATAAAGCAAATATGGAGAAAATAACACCATGAGAAACTAAACTACAAATTATACACTCCTGTCATCTGTGGAGGGCCCCAAAACACTTATAATGAAAGAAAATATAGGTGCAAGTAAGAGCCACTAATTTTATCTACTAGTCTAGAAGTTCATTTTTATTTTTTTTGGATCATTAGTCTATTTGATTTGATAAAGACCACATTTCTGATTATCCAAATAGCAGGAATTAAATTGATTATGTAACTTGTAGATAGGCCCTGAAATACAGTCATAACGAATTGAAGAGCTTATTCTTCTGATGGTACCTCAGCTAAAAGGGGTAAAAGTATATGCTTTATATGAAATTAATGCTAACAAGAAATAATTATAATTAGTTTTGTTTGTTATAATCAAGATTCAAATATTTTGAAGCCAGAAAAAATTAAAAATGAATGTTATCATGGAAAATTAATGAACATTTATCCTTTTTGTTTTGGTCAAATGGGTCTGTTAAATGTTCAGATGAACCATGGCAATTTATTTGTGTCTCTTTAACATTTGAAATCTATAAGTTAGCACTTCTAAAACTTCTAATATATAAGCTTATCAATGTTATGCTTCCTTAAATCATTACATATTGGGACACTCCAAACAGACCATGATGTTTTTGTAAAGTAACATTTTTATCACAGACATGGAAGTGAGTTTCAGTGTGATGCTACTGGTTTAGGGGAGCTATGTTTCTTTTAAATGTTACAATGTGTGACACTTGTAAAACCTTTGTGCTAAGCTTTTAAATGACATAAATAAGTAACACACATTTTGATGGATTTTCACAATAAAAATAAACAAAATTCTAAAACATCTTATCATAAAATGATGCAACATAAAAAGAGGGAAGACTTTGTTTTTTCCCTTTGTTTCTTCAAGGGGAGAAAAGAAAACAGCATTATTTCATAGTTGTCACATATGTCTAAACAGACAACTTTTCGTGTTTTCAACGGCTTTCTAGAGTCTTTCTCTGGTCAAGATTCCTGCTTGATTTGACCTGAGTCTTCTGTGATAATAGGTACATCTCTATTTTAGGATTGCTGTGCTTCTGCTTCTTGACGTGAATGTTGAAAAGGTCATCTGAACCTCTTTCTACATTGATTCTATGTGTATCTTACTGTATACAGGGACTGCATCTTTGGTTATATGTAGTGTCCCACTCAATGTGACTTTTTTGTACTAGTTTTGCCCACAGAAGGTCTATCATTGAGATTTTTCTCTGCAGTGAGCATGCTATCACTTGTTTATTTGTTCCTGTTAAAAAAAACAACCCAAAATGTAGTGACTTGAAACTACATCTATTCATATTGCCTATGATTTCATGCAAAAGTTACTTGGGTAGAACTCAGCAGAGACAGCTTATCTATTCTTGGCACAATTTGAATTGGGCAGCTGAATTGGAGCTGGTATACCCTATATAGCCTCATTTACACATCTCTGGCTTGTGTACTTGCTTTTGGCTGGAATGCCATAGTTCTCTTACAGTGGACCCTGACCCTTCCTGTAGACTCTCATCCTCCAGAATGTTTCTCAGGGTGTTCACTCACTAGCAGAAGAGCATGGCTTTATATTTGTGTGAGGTGATTCAGTTCTGAGAAAGCAGAAGCTAGATGTGCTGGTAGAAATCCCAACATGCCATTTTGGCCATTGCATTGGCCAAAGAAAACCACATGGGCACCTCTAATTCAAGAGCTGAGGAAATGAACTTTGCCTTTTCATGGGAGGAGTAACAAGTACTGTACAAAATGGGTGCAGGTTTGTTCATTAGTAGAGCATTTTGAACATTTTACCACACTACTTTAAGAAGTTATTTTCAGTGCTCTTTGAAAAGTACAACTGATTTTCTACTTGTTTGTGATTAGAATGTTAAATAAAAATACTTCAAACATTCAACCTAATATTTTCCTTAAATAGCTCATCTGGTTAATTCTGGATAATTAAATGCTTCTATATTATATTTTTTTCTCCTTTTGAGAAGAGCAAGATTTTCATGGTTTTATATAGTAAGATATAGAGTTGAGTTACAGTCTCTTGGAGATAGACACACATATAAGTGAGAGACCATAACTGAAAGTCTCTTGTTGCAGTAGGGATGCTAAATATGCTAAATATGAAATAACTGGCATCATTTCTGGCTGCTGGAATTATTTCACAATTATATTTCATAATTCTCATGCTAAAATCATTTTTTGTTTCATCAACTTGAATTGCAGTCTTGTTTCTTTCTCTTGCTTAAAAACCTTGATTTTTTTTACCATGTCATGTAGAAAAATGTGGTATATTGGTATATTTGTAACTCTACTCCATTTCCAGCTGTCACTCACCATACCTTTCTCGTGGCCCCTGCTCCAGCCAAACTACCTGTGAGTCTCTTTTAAATAACAAACTGAACAACTGTTATTTCATGTTTTTCTGTGGGAAAGAACTTTGTTGATCTCCTGACTTCTTTTACTACCCCTTTCTTCCAAAACATGAATCAAGGATATTGCTACTCTTTCTAGCCTTATCTCAAGTATTGACTTATATGAAATGTCTTTAAAGTTACTTCCTTTTGTGTTGAAGTGTCTCTTTTTTCCTGACGTGTGACAATTTCTAAACTTCTAAAATTTACATATTTGCAGCAACAACATTTTGCTATACTTATTTACTTGCTACATTTATTTACTTATCTTCCTCTGTTGGACTATATGCAATGTATATTTTTATCCATCTGCATTTCTTTTTCCTAAGGCACTGCTTGGTATATATTTGGTATTCAAAAGCAGTTGGCTGAATCACTGAACTTATACCAAAGTCCTTTTTTTATGTTTAGCCTTTCTGGTAACAGGTATTCTAGATAAGTACCTGGTTGATGCATGAGTATTATTTCAGAATGAATTATCACAGTATGATTCAGAATAGATTTCCCTTGTATTATGCTTTGTTTTTTAATTGAGACTTGGAGCATGATTTGAAACTGAGTATGTTTAGTCTGAAGATGTGCTAGACTAGATTTTCTATGCCATAAACTAAAGCAGCAGACTGTTTAAGAACAGTAAAAACCCCCATCCCCACAGTCCCCGCCAAATACTATTAGAACAGTATTTGATGCACTTGCTTTCCAATACATACATTAGCTAAGTGCAGTTAAATGAAGGAATGTTGATTCCACAAGCCATAATACAGGAGTATGATTCACACAATTGTACCTTGATATGTCACATAATTCCCATGTGAATTAGGAGGTCTATGCTCAATGTCTGTTGGAACATATCTTACTCAAAAGTGACAGTCTTGACTGAAATTTTCATTTGAGCTCACAAGCTATTTGTAAAGCAAACAGTATTGGCACATTCTTAAAGCACATGTCTTCTTTACTCTCCACCATAGATTTATCTCCCCATTTTCACAGAAAACTCTCAAATTACTGCCATTGCATTATCCTAATTTTTCAAAGGACTACTTTCTTCAAAGTTATTTTTCTTTTCCTTCTGCTTTCATTTAAAGTTTGAAAACTAGAGTCAAATTTATTCTAGAGCTGAAACTACTACACTCGTTCTTGAGGTAAGAGTGTTTATAGAAGAAAATAGCCATTTAGGGGATTAGAAAAACATTGGAATTTAAATTCTAACAGGGAAAAGTAAAATAATTATATGAATGCTATTAATTGTAACTTAAAGACACAGAAGGAACAAGATTATAGACAAAGTCTCTGAACTACTCTAAAAAAATCATGTTTTTTAATGTTATTTAAAGTGATAATTTTAAATAAATTAAGATTAGCCCTATAGAAAGGATTAAAGATAAAGCTTGAATGAATAAAATTAAATTATAGATGAAGTTGGGGAATAAAATATGCAGAGCTTTGAGTCATTTTACAAATTTTCAACTTTAAGGCCAGTGGGAAATTACAGAAAGACTACAGCAGGGGAAGGCCAACTATTTTTTAATGATAACATCCTGGCTTCTGTGTGAAATAAGAAATAAATTACGTGGGAAAGAACAAGAGATGAAGTTGTGCCTAGAATTCTACAAGTAAGTTTTGAACATATATGTCTGGATCTGGAAGACATTCCTGGTATATATAGATATAAATTTGAATTATAGTACTCTGAATTATTAAAAGAAAGCATGAAAGTAATTAGATTGCCTTGAGACTCTTATTGTGAGAAGATAAATAAAAATGGAATCAGGGAGAATTCCAAAAATTAAAAATTGATTAGAAAAGGTTGATCTGATTAAAAAATAAATCTAGAAATAAGGCTGTATCATTGTGAGAAACATCTTGAGAATGGGGTTACATTGCATGCTGATAAAAGTCCTCTTTGAGGATTGCCTTAGCTGAAAAAAATCTCATTTGAGTTTTTTCTAGAGTTAGTGTACATAAAACTGACTAATTAATGTGAAGATATAAAGGCCCAGTCTCTTACAACAACTTAGACTGGGCATTTATACTAGTCTGAGTGTGATCTCAGCTCCAATATCTCCATGGGCTGAAGCTATGTACAGCTCACTGTCTTCCCTTTCCTGTGATGTTTTTCCCCTCCCTTCCTATTAATCCCAAGATAATTCCATAAGAAATATCCTTCTTGCTATCTGTATGAAATCTCTGAGGGAACACCATCCTATATTACTGGGAGACTATGTATTTTCAGAAAAAGTATGTACTGTATCGAATCTAGTAGTCTTGTGTAGTCAAACAGTGCCAGCATAAGAGCATCATTGTAACCATCATGATTGAAGATAATACAGTTGAGTCATGAATGCCACAGCAATGATTATCGAAGAAGGATTAAATATGAAATGAAAGTTTTGGAGCAGGAATATTGATAATCTGATTCAAAGGATTAAAAGGAAAATATTGAGTCTGGAATACGGTATGCATGGATAATTTAAGGTGAAGGAAACTGGATCATTGATTCTGTAATTCTTCCTGAGAACATTAAAGAAGCAGTCATGATACAGATTAGTTTGTGTTGGCTTAGAGAAGGAGAAAATGCTGTTTCCTGTCCATGAATTCCATTTGTCTCAAAGAAGAAAAGAAAGAAAATAAGGGGAACCAAGGGTGATTCAGAAGGTAGTATTGTGGGAAAAGACTGAAACAGTTATTTTGAAGAGTGTGATGGATTGAGTTGAAAGAGAAATACGTTTTTCTTGGCAGCAGTGGAAATCCAGTCAAGAGAAATGGTAATAAAATGCGGTGGTGAAAATTTAGGCAATCAAATATTCTACCGTTTTCAGGTCTAATGTAAATGACACACAGTTTGGGGCACTTGGTAAATGGTACTTGCAATGAAAGCATCTGTTTTGGGTTTTTTGTTTTTCATCTTTATTCCCTTAAGAAAAAGTCCTTCAGAGATATTTTAAGTTAGAATTCATTAAAAAAGAACACACCAGTAATCTTACATAAACATTGACTTCATTGGAAAATACTTCCTAATGAGTTTCATTCTTGCAACATTTAAGAGGAAGAAACTTGTTTGAGAAACTTAAAAGAAAAATAGCTTATGAATTTATAATAATATATGCACATATACTTATCAGTCTAAATTTACTGAATTAACCTTCTGAGTTAAAATGACTGATGAAGCGAATTATATGAGTATAATACAATGAATAGTTTTAAGTTTATTTTCATAAAAAAATGTGAGTGGCTACATGCCTCAAATTAATCATTATCACATACAGAGATATTCAAAATCACTTCAGAAAATAAGCTGTATATCATCTTGAAGTTTCTTTTAATTTTTTTAATTACATGGATGGTGATATCTTATTCCATTTATATAGAATCTATTTTAATTAAAATGAATGCAGTCATATTAGTGTTTTTGTTATTTTTGTGTTCATGGAAAAGGTCTGAAGCATATTGTCATCATTTGCTGTGTAATGTAATATATTTGTAGATTTTGAAAACTATCTTTCTTTAGGTGTTTTATTGCTAATTGATTTTATTTTTAAATATAAATGTCTAACAATTATTTTAAGGGTATTGAATAATATTTGATCTTTTAACAGATCTTTTAACACCTCTAAATAGCAAAATATATTAATGAATTTAAATGTTGCCAGTATTTGGTGTGTGAGAGAGAGAAAGGGAAGAGAAAGAGAATGAATAAAAATAAATATATACATTTGAATTATTTTGACTTTAAAACACTAAAATAATAAGAAAATATTTGTTAGGTGACAATTGATGAAGGTCATCAAAAGTTTATTAACATAAAAGAAGCACACACAGTAAGAATAACCAATCCTAATATACTAATGTGCCAGAAACAAATTATAGATGAGTTAATTTCACCCACATTTTAAATAGTAATTTTGTGTTTTTTGAGAAAGTTGAGTAAAGACTTCTAAAATGATCAGGTAGAATGGATAGAATGTAATTCATACAGTAACACCATTTTAAAGAAATGAAATGAACAAAAGACTTGATTTTTGATGTATGATATGTAGGTGTAGATAAGAACTTTGATAAAAGTTGCCTTTTTAAAAAAAGAAACAGATGTTTACAGGTATGCAGAGGTTTATATGAACCACACAGATCAAAATAGAAACTTGAATGGAAAAGCAGTGTTACTATGAAATTTTTCTTCTTTAAAGGCTATGTTCCACTGATGAAGTATCTTTATGCTGCATTGTATGTATAAAATTATTCACATCTGTTTAAGTGATTTTTGTTTCACTTTCACAAATTTAGATATTATACCCTTAATAAACAGTTTCTGAATCTTAGAAATGAAAAAGGAGAGAATATCCAAATAGCTAAAACACCATTCTTTGACTTCTAAGAAATTTAAAATCATATACATAAATGTATTTGAAGTACATAAATAAATCTAGTCTGCCGTGTTTTCACTATAAAATGTCCCAAATATTTTTATCTATTAATATGGGACAGTTCTGACATGAAAGGAAATAATGCCTTTCTGCTTTTAGGTAGTTATTTCCCTTTTTCCTATTGATTCCTGGAATATTCCTCCCCTTTCCACTTGGAAGTGTGTCCTCCAGGCCATAGAGCTGGTATTGGGCTTTACTCATCACTGCTTTGTTTATTCTTCAGTGCTTCATGGCCACTAGAGTTGAGTAAGAGGAGAAGTTACTGAGTATAAGGGCCAAAATTATCCTTTATATTTTAGAATCTTCCCTTAGTCCTGTTGAAATTGGATCCTCTGCTTTCCAAAGACCATGGCTGGAGAAGAGCTGAAATTCACTGAAGACCAAAGGTTGATCAACCTTTGACAAAAGAAACCCTGTAATTCAGACCTCACACCTTAGCCAACAGTTCAGTGGTAGACAACAGCAGTATTATTCAAAATCAACTTTGACATCCATTCAAGTCTTCAAGGAGCAATCTTTTCTTAATTTGAAACTTGTGCTGTGGTATGGTGCTAAGTATGGAGTAAATATTGGGCAATTAGTATTGGGCATTTTGGAATATACATTATTGTGGAACTATGTGAAATTTCCTTTCAATTACTTGGCCTCACTTGGTTCCTTTGTACTTCATGTGCCTGTCTCTTCTTTTCCCATTCCTATCGCTACATAAAGTTGCACCATGTTGTTGAGTGGTTGTGGTTTATAACCTAATACCCCATTAGTAGTTATTTTAATGTCTCCTTATTGGTGGGCAAGGGTAACTGTCTTCATTCAGTGATCTATGTTCTTCCTAAGACTGGTTTCTAAATAAAAGAAAAGCAACGTTTAATCAGAAATGCATCTGAATAATCCTTAATTGCTTTTACTGCTAGATAAATTCTTATTTCTAGTGATCTGAAAATATAAAATGTCATTTACTACAGTTTTCCTTATTTTTTATAAATATTTATATGGAAGAGTGGAATCCAATCACAGTCACAGGGATCAGTACATCTATTCATTCAATGAATAGTATTTGAAGTTTTTTGTGTACCTTGATATGAGTCTCTAGGGATTAAAATGTGACCCAGAGATATAGGGTTTTATCCTCCTAGATCTTAGAGTATAATGGAGGAAATAGAAAAAAACACAATTAAAGAAGTGTCTAAATGATATAAATTAAATAAGTGTCATGACTTAAATACACAGAAAGAAAAAATCTACATACAAAATCGTATCTTGTATGAGATAAATTTGCTTTAGGAGAGGTGACTAGATAACTGTGAGGAATTTTCATTTAAACTTCTGAGGTCAGGGATGTGTCCTGGAAATAGATAAACAGTAAATACAAAGTTATTTAAGTTAGAAAATTACTGTTGCTGTTTGAAAAAAAATAGGAGATAAGTTGGAAGTAGAAAGTATGTAAGAGAATAAGTCAAACGTGCTATTCTAATTTTATTACAAACCATATGAAATCTGTACATATTTAAGGAATTTAGTTGTTTATTATCTTTAAAAAACAATTTAAAAAATCAAAACCTTGTTTTTTAAACTCCTTTTACATTTCATTTCTATATAAGAAAACTGGCCATCTACTGCCCCTGTGTGGCATACCTCAGCATTTCATGTCATGCTTTTATGGTGTGAAATCTTTGAAGCATGATTTTAGAAAAACACTTTGAAAATCTTTCAGTCTAATCACTGTCTACTCTAGTTGTTATTTGTCAGATTCTGATATATAAAATTATTGTTATTCTTCCTTTATTGGGTTTAGGTTTCACCACTTCTTGTCTCTGAGGAACAGAGATGAACATGGAACCTGCAGCTCAATGCTTCAGAAGCTGTGTAGATTAAAGCAAGTGAAACTCAATCAGCTCTCATACAATAGGGTCATATAAGAATTACAGAAAGTTTAAAGGTACAAACTACAGAGAAACCACTGACTAAAATATTTTTTATAACGGAGAATGACTAACTAGGTCTTTGAGCCACTTATGTTTTTCAGTCTCAGTTCCTAATTTGTCCTTTTATCTAGTGCACATGATTAATTTTTCAGTCAAAATAACATTTGCTTTGAATCCTTCATTTGATTATTTTAGAAATAGTTATTTATGCAGAAAATGGCCTAATTCTATTTCCAAGTTCAGCATCTTGCCACAGATATATTTTGTAAAATATTTCAGAAATTTTTTTGCTCAAAATTAGGTTCTCTATAGATGATCTTTCTTGCCTTCATTTCTTCCTTTTTATTTAGGTAGTCATTTTCACTAGAATTTTTTCAATGAATAATTGCTACCATGCTCTATGGAGTGCAGCTGTTTGGCTTATTTTCCATTTCTCTCTGCAGTGAAATACACCTAAAATTGTTTTCTGAGGAGACTCAATTCTGACTCTCAGAATAGCCTATACACATTTTAGTTAGAAATTGAGTGATTTGCTATTCATCTTTATAATGTTCTTTATTCCCATATGAGGAACTTGTGTGTTACCCAATTTAGTTGACTTTTAGAGTATATGGTTCTGTTTGTAAATGGAAATAAAGAATTACAGTTTTCCTAGTACTTGTCAGGGACCATAATCTCAAATTCACTTTAATTCAATACCTTTCCAACATTTGGCTAAGAAGTATTTATGAATGATGGTCTGGATGAAACATAGTTGGCCATTTTACCATGTAATCTAAGACCAATTTCAGGATTAGGGAGAGTTGCCTAAGTGTACCCCAACACCAGGCCCAAAACATTTGCTTCTTTTTGAGTTGTGCTTTGCTATCCTGATAAAATATTCTTTCTATGAGGTTTCATAGGAAAATATTTTCTCTTATTCCATATTAGAAATTCTCCCAAATAATTGTTTAATTTTATGTGCATTCTTGTTGCTGGTCATATTTTTCTCATTTCTATACAGCAACAAATCTCAAAACCAAATACACATTCTACTTTGATTGAGTGCTTGACTTGTCTGAGCATGTATTTGTTAATGGATCACATTTCATGCTCCATCTGGTTTTCCTATTTTTATTTTCCAAAGGATATCTTTAAAGAGTTTAAATATTTTATTTCATGATATTGTGTGCATCTATAAACATAAAAGCATTTGGGAGCAAAGTGGTATATAGATAAACAGGGTTTTATTGATTACTTTATATAAAATTACTTTATAGATGGACAGTCTGTAACTTATGTAAGTAATAATTAAATATAGTATAACTCCAGAAAGGCTGAAGCCTCCTCGCCAAACAGCAGTGATTTTGGGAATCATGCTGACCATATTTCTCAGTGTGGAATTATTGAATTTGTGGATAATTGATGCATTGATTTTATCTATGAAATATATTACTCAACAGGAATTGAGGGGATGGAGAGTAAATAAAAGGTTTCAAAACATTTTAGGACAACATTTTAAACATATACCAACTAGTAAAAACTGACATCCCTCTCTTTTTCATTATGAAATGATGTAGACTGAACTCAATATGTTTGTAACATCAACACATGTTTGTGACATGTAGCTTTCTGTAAGTGAGGATAGGCACCCTATTAGTGGGGAAAAATAAAGCAACATGAGATCTTGATCTATGGTCTGGATCCATATATAAACCAGCACAATCATTCTGGGATTTTGAGTGATGATGAGTTTCAGGGATAATTGTATCACAATACAATAACTTCATGGAAAGATAATTTAATATGATATAGATGTTGTAGTGGTCCAGAATTCTAGTCTTGAATTCAATCTTGAGACCAGAGAGAATATGCTTATATATAATGTCTGTAAAAATATAAATCCTCATACCTCAGTAGTTTCTAATAAGAGGTGTTTCTTTTTGTCAGAAGCCACAGATTTCTATACTCATAGCAAAGAATTCCTGGGATTTTTCAACATCGTTAAAGTTATATTATCTGAATTGATAAGATAGAAGTAAAAACATGAAGGAATATGATTCTTATATGAAAATTACTATAATGTCAGCTATTTATTAAAGTGGCTATAAAACATTATCAATCAGTAGTTGTTGAAAAACAGTGACTAAAATTTATTAAATATCCACTTTATACTGAACATTATATTATGTATTCATTTTTACCTATTATCTCAATCCTCAAAAAACATTTTATTGAATGCGTTGTTAACATTCTATGAATGAAAAAATGAGAAACTTACTTGTATTCTCAGCAGGTTTTTGACACTAAAATATAGTTGCAGTCAGTTCTCTTAACCAGTATGTACATTGTCTCCAGACAGTGGGATTTGGTGAAGTATCTTTTACTACTAGAGAAATTCTCATGAAAAAACACAAAAGTTATAGGTAAATGAGCTACAAATTACAGTAGTATTTGTGGGATTTTTAAGAGTATTATTCTTGTTTTTAAAATATTTATTTTTATTCAGTTGTTCATCTTGATTGTTCTGCTCAGGCTCAGTTCATGAAGCCAGGTCTTTGGTAAGTTATGTGGACTATAGCCAGTTTGAAGTAGTGTAATTATCTGCTAAGACATCAGAGCATACCAAGTGTGAGTCTTTCATATGTGATACAGAGAGACAATTCGGACTGATAATCAGGGTTGGGTTGCAGAGACAAAAAAATGATGGTAAGCCAAAAAGTTTCAATTTGTATATGCACTGAAAATACTTTCACTTAATATAGTAAGCACCAAAGAATCAGTACATTGATATAAGCAACAACTTGAACATGAGAAAACTGTACGGGTATTACTGTACTGGTAGGATTGTCAATTGTTAAATCAGATTTGGAGGACAAATTGGAATTATAAATTTGAAGATCATCATACTCTATGATCCTGCAACTTCACTCCTAACTAGCTCCCTAGGAACTGTAAGCATGTACAAGTACTCACAGCATCTATTCTCACAGTAACAGAACACAGAACACTGACACAGAATAAGTAAAAAACATACACATTTACAAAATGGAAGATGATGCAGTTTTGAATGAGTGGACAGAACCTTAAATGCCAGCAGGATAAAGCTGAGGAATATACTATTGAATGAAAATAGCACATCACAATAAGACATTTACTTCTTGAGTTTATATGATACATGTTTAAAAACACACAATACTAAACAACATATTATTTAGGAGTTAGATATTACAACAAAATTATTAATATGAAAAAGGAATAAACAAACAATGCAAGAAAGCATTAACCTCTGTTGGGAAGGGTGATGCAAATATGGGAAGCTCTCTACAGAGAACTCCAAGGATTTAGGTAATTTTTTACTTTGATTTGGATGGTTGTTTATATGTGGGTTTTTTCATTTTAATCTTAATGCTTCACACATTTAGTGTATATATTTAGTGTATATTTAGTGTATATGTTTTCAATCCTCCAAAAAGAAAGAATCGGAAATTATTTTGAACTTAAATATATTAGCATCCATTCCTGAGCTTCCTGAATTATTATTTCTACATACTCATCTCTGACCTTACTTTGTAGAAGTTATTGTCCATTGTCCTCTCATTCCTGTGACTTTTTCATCAGACAAGGAGGATATATGTGTGTCTCTCTGCCCTCTTCTGGATTGTTGCAATCATTTCACTTTTTGGAAGCATCTAGCTTATCTCTGGAAACCAGGTCAGTAAGTGGTGTTCTTTACTTTTGTTTCTTTTCTTAGTCTATTAAATACCGAAGAAAAGCTGTGGCTCTTTTTCTTGCCTCTGCAATACTACACAAGCATAGCAGATCACAGAGTAAGTAGACACAGGATATGCTCCTGATAGCAGTTACTGTCTATGGTGTTTGCCATTCCCAAGGTAGAGGGACAGTCAAGGCTATAAACACGTAAACACCTTGAGGTTGGTTGTTGTTGCTCTAGCAACTCTTGCTCCGTTTACTTCTCCACATTCATCATAGACAGAATCCAGCCTGTGTACTCCCTCTTCTCTGAATAAACTCAGTGGCTCAACCTGTTTCCTGATATTACATACTTTCTTCCTTCTTTTCTCCCCATAGCTGACTTCTTCCAACAGAGTTCAATACCTCCACAGGGATTCACAAAACTTTCTCTAACGATGTAGCTATGATTTAAAAATTATGAACATATTTTATGTATAGTGCAGATAGAAAAGCAAACTCAAAAATTCATAAAAGTAAGTTTTCCTTATGCCATTCTCATACTTTAAATGTGCAACATGGTGAAAGATTGGTATTGATAATGTGACCAGTTTACCCTACATCATGTTCTTTAATCACATATATAAATTTTTCTCCGTAGATGATGATGCTTCTATTATATTTACATATTCTTATCATTTTTAACATAAATGAATAATCACGGGAAAATATGGTTCACTTAGTGTGTGCCTTGTCTGAAAAAAACACATTTTTAGTTCTTGAAACTAAAATATATTTTCCTCATATATATTTTATTCATTTTCATGGTGAAGTACTTTATTATTTAGCTTATAGACAGAAATACAGTTCTAAGAAGTTTAATTCACAATCCACTTAAAGACCAAACTGCCTTACATATACCAAGGAATTCAGCTGGAAAAATTTCAAATATGGAATAAAATTTTTTCTCTGGAAACTTTTTTCAATATATTTGTTAAACATATATTGGACTGTATTATAAAATTATTTTAAGAATTATTTAAGTATAGCAATGTTTCTAATAGTCAAAATGCTAAAATAAGTTGCCTGCAAGGAATATATTTTTGACTTTTGTATATCACTTAAAATTAACAACACAGAAAACATGTTTAACTTAGGCAAGAGCTATGCTTCTGAAATTTAGTGGGACTATATATGAATAAATATCTGAATAAAGACGTGTGTGTGTGTTGTTTTTTTCCTTTCATATCATGAGGTGTACTATGGCATTTTAAACCTGTGGCAAACCATGACAAAGCGGGGAGTATTATTGCAAAATTAATTCTCTATTTCTAAATGCTGTATGCTGGACATTTGATTTATAGTGTTCTGCTCAGTTTAGAGTTCTGAGGAAGTATCTCTTTGATGAATAAATGTTCATAATGGAATGATTTAAACTGAAGTGATAAAAACATTAAAGTATTTTAAGTTGTTTATATTAAAAAAGCTTTCTCTAATGAATCTCTTATCTGAAATATGTTTGAGCTTTTTTATGAAATGCTGAGGATGCAAATATATACACATATACACACAATTTCAATTTTAGCTGGTTTGGATGGATTGAGAATTAGGGTTCCAATATATTAAGTTGGGAAGAGGACACAAACATTCAGTCTACAGCACTTCTTAAACATAAGACTCTCCCAATGTATTTTAAAACCTATGCAAAACAACTGATTTGGTAAAGTGCTATAAAAGACAAAATTGATAACCCTGATAATAGGATAGGTGAAGAAAGGATTCCAGGAAGAGTTAATAATTGGGTTACAAATTAAGAAAACAGTAGAAAAATTATTTAAACCATATAATGACCCTTGAAATTGCAAAATATGTTATCTAGCCATCTTCCAAATGAATATGCTTATTGATGACATTATTATCGAACATATTACTGAAGATGATTTTTGTTCCCTAATACAATTAATAGGTGAAAAGTAAAGCAAGCCAGGATTTAATCTCTAACAAAGAAATGATGGATGAATCTAGCATCAGTATTGGTTGATTATGCCACCTTAATGCTGGAATCATCCTGGAGATTTTTTATTTAGACTGTCAACATGATAAAATTTTTGCATTCAATATTTAGCTTATTTTCTCATTTTCTAAGTAGAGTACAATTTCTCAGTGATATGATTGGAAAATATTCTTGCTACATTATAGAACAAAGTATAGGAGCTAGAAACCTGTTTAATTTTTCACAATCTTTTATGAAAATTTTATGTTACTGTATTTGTGGTTGTCATATTAGAATTTGCACTTTTGTAATGCGGCATTAATATCTTGAAATCTGACATGATAAACTATTGCCCTGCATCTCCGTTTATTGACTTTCCCTTGTTATCAACCTGCACCTCCTTGTTATTGCTCTTTATCTGGGTTTTATCACCCTGCTTCTTGTTGTCACAGATTCTGTCTTATGACCCTGCATCTCATGTATTTGAACTCATCTCCTTGTTATTGCCCTGTTTCTCCTTGTTATTGCAGGATCACCATGTTACATTTCTTCTCCTTTTTCTCATGGGATCTCCATTATATCTCTCTTACCTTCTTGGTATCACCTTGCTTCTCTTTATCATTCTGCATGTCCTTATTACAAACTTACTTCTCGTTCTTATGGGATCCATAAAATCACCCTTATCTCCTTGATTATCGACCTGCTGGTCCTGAATCTCAATATTGGCCTGAATATCCTTGTTAATGGCCTGTATGTCATTATTAGGAAACTGCATCCACTTGTTAAGCCCTGCATCTCTTTGTTATTGGCCCGAATATCCTTATTATGGCACTGCATTGCTGTTATGGCCCTGCATCTCCTTCTTAATAGCAGACATTTTCTTGTTATCCAAGTGAATCTACCTGTTATGGCACTAATTCAACTTGTTATTGCCATGTATCTCCTTGTTTTCGATGATTTTCCAAGTCTTTAGTCTAAAGCTCCTTCTTATTGACCTCAGCCTCCTGGTATGGAACTGAATCCACTTGGTATCTGCCTGCATCTCCTTGTTATTGTCCTGATCTCCTTGTCATCCGATTGAATCTACTTGTTATGGGACCAATTTCACCTGTTGTCAGGCTGCATTCTCTTGTTATTAGTCAGAATTTCCTTGCTATTGGCTTTAATCTCCTTATTATTGGCCTGAAACTCCTTGTTATGGCACTTTACCCACTGGTCATTAGCCTGCATCTCCTTGATATAAGCCTGAAGCTCCTCCTTATTGTCCTCAATATCCTGGTTATGACATAGCACCAACTTATTATTGGCCTGCATCTTCTTGTTATGGGTCAGAATTTCCTTGTTATGGCACTGTATTAACTTGTTATAGGCCTGCAGTTCCTTGCTAATGGCATAAGACTTGTTATGCTCCTGAATGTTCTTTATATGGCAAAACATCTACATGGTGTCGGCATGCATCTCCTTGTTATTGGCCTCAATCTCCTTGTTATGGCAGTGCATTCACCAGGTATCACCTTGCATCTCCTCATTAAAATCTTGTTATCTGTAAAAATCTCCTTTTTTGTCACTGCAGTCACTTGTAATCGATCAGCATCCCCTTGTTATACTACACACTGGTGTTATCACCATTCATCTCCTTTTTTTCTTTGACCTGCTTCTCACTTTTATTGACCTGCATCTCCTTGTTATGGACCTGCATCTTCTTGTTATCACCCTTCATCATGTGTTATCACCCTGTTTCTATTTTTGACCTGCTTCTCATAACTATACAGCAGTCTCTCCTTGTTATCACAATGAATCATTGTGTTTTTACCCTGCATTTATTTTCACACAGATTCTGTCTCACATCCCTGAATCTCCTGTCTGTCTTTACCTCTTTGTTCTCACCCAGCTTCTTCTTGTTATCATGGGATCAACATGTTGTCACCCTATTTTCCTTATTCTTGTGGGATCTCCATAATATTATCCCACTTCTCTTTATCTATTTGCCTTGCTTTGTTATCCTAACACATAACTGTGTTATTAGTGTGCAATACTTGTTATCACAATGCATCACTGTGTTCTCAGCTTGTATCACAGTTTTCTTGCCTTCCATCTCCTTGTTATCTCACTTACTCACAATGTTATCCCCTGCATCTCCTTGCTATTGTAACATCACCATGTTATGGTCTTTCAACTCTGGTTATCACCCTAGAGCTTCTTGTTATAGCACTGTATCATCTTGTAATCTCTCTGCATCACTGTGTTACCGCTCTGTGTCTCCTGCTTATTGACCTGCTTCTCCTTGTTATCACCCTGCATCTGTTTGATATAGATCTGCTTCTTCTTGCTATTGCCCTGCACCTCCTTGTCATCAACCTGCTTCTCCTTGATGTAGATTAGCATATCCCTGTATCACTCTGCTTATCCTTTTTATTGACATGTACCTCCTTGTTATCCTACATCAATGTGTTACCCTTGCATCCCCTTGTTTTACTTCATCCTGTTATAGCCTTGCATCTTTGTGTTCTCACACTACATCTCCTTGTTATAATCACACATCAACTTGTTATCACTCTGAATCTCCTTGTTATTGCACTTCATCAACTAATCATCCTGCATATTCTTTTTATTATACTGCATCACTGTGTTATCATATTTCATCTCTTTTTATAAGCCTGCTTTTCCTTTTTATCACCCTGAACCTTCCTGTTATCATCCTGAATAATCTCCTTGTTATGCTACTGCATCAACTTGTTGTCTCCCCAGAACTGCAGTGCCTGTCCTCAGGCACTCACCAACCCTGCTAAACTTATTGTCACATACTTAAGTACAGAAAATGAGAATGCCAAGCTCAGAGAAGAGGCACAAAGGAGGCCTGTTATGCATCTATAAAAGTGGCCCTCCAAATAATTGGACCTCTTTGGTAGTGAACCAGAAAGAATCTATCTCACTAGGCATAAAGTACTCAGAAGGAATCTGAGTCACAAATCTTGGAGATTAAAAGAAATGCAAAAGCCCTGCAGCATGCACACAAGATTTCCCAACTTGTGTCTTGTGTGCGATCCAGACAATCTTCACTGAGAATTCATGAGAATGATTCTGGATGTGACATTTTCCAGTGCCGGGTACAATTGTCCAACAACTGATATACATCCTGGGCCTCCTTGGGCTTTAAACCTTCACCTGAAAATAAAATGATTAACTCTTCAGAAAAATGACTGAGTTCTCATGGAAACAAAGCACTGTGAGGATCAAGAGAATTTACAGCATGTACATACCTCAAGTATGGGATTTAGCAGGAGAAAACACAAAATTACTATGACTGTTTTATTGATAAATAAAACACAAATATAAAAATATTTGAATGGTAAAAATATTTTAAAATATACCAAGCATATTTAATAATAAAATTTGAAAACTATCATTGAAATTAAAAAATGTCTGATGGGTTTATCAACGCAGTACAGTTAAAAGTGCATTAGAAAGCAGAGTAAAGAACATGTATGGAAAGTGGGCACTAAGATGCCGCATAGAAAAAACAGTTTTTCAGAGCTAACTCAAGAAGAGGCATCTTCCTGCTTCAGCAGTGGCCAGGAGAAAGTGGAGAGTAGAAAGAGTCTAACAGCAGTCCCCTACAGGTGAGTGAAAGAGACAGGGGATTCAGTGGAGACTTCAGCGGAAAAGGAGAGTTCTAGAAAAAGGAATTTGGCAGTAAAAGTATGAGGTTTTTGTCCTTAGGCAGAGAGGTTTCCTGTCCACAACTTAAGCTGTGTGGGGCATGCAAACATACTCTAAAAAGTACAGAGAAGTCTCTGACCTCCAGCACCCACCTGGGCTTGTAACAGCAGTGACCTATTGACACCTTGCTCCCCTCTGGCAGAGACTGCAGAAGCAGTCCTGCTAATCTCTAGTGGCATGAATTCAGACAGAGCCAGGAACTGCAAGCCTGGGTCAAACTGAGCAGGCATGGGTTTCTGTGGTTGCTTCTGGCAATATCTTGGCTAGAAAAATGCCATAAGGGAAAACTTGGTGGCAGAAAGATCAGAAGTAGAGAGGAGCTGCACACCCTCTAGTACATACCCTAGGGCTCAGACCTCTTGTGTGGTCATTTACACCAGGTCACAATCATAAGGGTTGAGAAAATCAGGATTCAAAACCTAGGTCTTTTTCTTTATACTACAAGTGCCTTTTCTCCTCTGACTCATGGGTATAGTAGGAAGTCTAGTCTAATGTTTTATATTTCATGAAAGAAAAGTACATGCAAGTAAAGTAATTTTGCAACTAATAAAAATTAATGTCACTTCTTTGGTGGTGGCATGGGAATAGTTTTGTGAATATGATAAATTCAAATGAACCACTGAAAAAGCACATGTTTTCCATAATCTCAAATTCTGTAAGGAATGAAGAAGAAAGAAATATGCTTGTGTGGATAGGTACTAGAAGAACATGTACTAAAATGGGATTATGATTTTTATTTCCTTCACGTTTTCAAGTTTTTTAAAGGATGTGGGTTTTGCAGTTAGAAAAAATCTGTGTATTTGCAAAAGTGGGCAACAATTATGTATCTATTGATAGTGATTGATTAAGAAAAATATTAATTTCACACATTTTATATCTATCTACACAATTGTCCTTCTAGTATTCCATCATACATTAGTGAGGATTACATTGTTTAAGGAAACCACGTCAGCCATTATGGAAGAGATTGAATTTATTTGTGGAAACCATGATTCAGGAAATAATTTTGTTGTATTTTATAAACAGTTTGCTAAACATCTGTTACTTGTTTATAAAGATGATTCTTATGTGGCTTCCCAGGGAGTGAATTTTAGCTGTGTTTGGTTTCTTTGTGGGTGTTTTTTAAAATATTTAATCCAAATCTTTTGGTCTAGAGTAACTTTTTTTAGGGTATTTTTTTTTGCACTTCTGTTTTTGCTATTTTAATAGAATTATTTGTTTAAAAATTAGGGCTATTTGATAGATTAATGAGACCAAATAATCATTTCTTAACACTTCAAGTTTTAAAAGTAATTTCCAAATTAATATTTGTTTGCTGATTAAAGATTTTAAATCAATTCTGTTTTGTGATTATGGATTTTTCAGAAAGTTTTACACAGAATTTATGTTTAATTTTTAAAAATTAAATCTAAAGTTGAGAAAGATTAATTAGATTTCTTTTTAGTCTTTTTTATGAATTTAATCTTGATTCATTTTTGCTACCTTCATTCCCTCCCCAAATTCTACAGTTAGTCATTAGTATATCTAGAAGATCTTTTTTGTTCTATTATTTTGATTGATGAATTGCATATTCTTGCTATTCTTGCCTACTTCAGTTATTGTCCATGACCAATACATTTTGGAGAAATGTAAAACTTGAGATAGTTTTTACGTGAAAAATTAGTGCAAGAGACTTAAATTTTCGAGGTGTGGCTTTGTGATCATTAGGGTGCTTTAAAACGTATGACCTGGAATGTTATTTTTCATATGGATTAGTATGCAGCATTGCACAGTCATTAGAATTACTAAGGCACTTAGCATATACTGAACTGAGGAGAATACCTTTGTCTTGAAAAGATGTACACAATATGCTGTTGAGTGTAGTAAGTCATTTGATTCCTTATTAAAACTTTTAAAGTGATTATATGTGTATGTATGTGTGTGTATACAAAGGAAAAGGTTGAAAGAATATACAGCAAACTAACAATGCTGGTTATTCTGAGTGGGTAGGTAGTAAAGGTGAGGAAAGGAAGACACTTTCCAAAGTTGTTCTAGTGAGAAAAACTGGTTTATAATAAAAGGTAGGTATATATAAAACATATATTTGCACCATTTCATGGTGATATTTGCCTTTAGTGTATCATAATTTTTGTAATTAAAAGTCAAACAAAATTTTTCATTACTATTTAAAGTAGCTCATTAGAGAATTGAAAAGCTTGTTTTAATAAAAATGAGAAGTGAAATATAAACTGAAAAATGGAAAACTACCATTTGGTAAGTTGTATCTCTTTTGAAGAAATGCTTGTAATTAAAAAAGAAAACTCTTTAGGAAATAAATGGTATGGCCACTAGTGTTAAAAGAAGAAAGATATTTTCTGGCAGCTAAAGCTGCTTCTGTTTTTTGTGGTAGTAAAGGTTAATAATTTGTGCTCATCTTGCCATTAAGCTTGGCATTTTTATATTCAGTTCTGAAACATTTTTTGTACTTCTTACCATTCTTATACTAGTGTTATAAGTGTGGGAACAATGAAAAGATAATGTTTTATGTGCTGAATAAATTTTCCCACAACAAATTATTATGGAAAGTATTTTATTTCACCTGTTACTTTCATATATTCATACTCATACTTTTAAACCAAAACATTCACAGAATGAAAGCATTGGAATATAATATTCATGTATTAAAATTTCCTTTTTCTTATACATTCTTAAAGAAATCCATTTGTAGCTATTAAAAAGTACTTATGCATAAGGTTTTAAAAAATCAAACTGCATACATAAACTTATACTGCTCTACTCTTCTATCCCAGGTCTCTCCAGACTTATACCTATTTTATGTTGAATTCTTCAGGAGGCTGCTTCAATATTTCTAAATATACTTACACCATTTTCTTGTTTTACCTGCTTTAGATATTAGATTGAAGATTTAGATTAACTTGGTAGATATTACATGATGGTTAGTTTACTACACTCACTGTTGCCCTTGACCTATTTGCTGTACAGTTTATTTTTACTTTAAATTGTTTCATTGGTTATCTTTGCGTCTTAAACATACCTAAAATTATACTATTTTATTAACTTATAGGCAGTATCACTTGACTCTTTATTGTAAAATGGGACAATTAGTGCCCATCTTTTCTTTCAGTGTTTGAAATCATTCCCTCAGCTTCTATCCAGGCAAATGTGGCATAAAAATTTAGAATATACTTACATTCCATTAATAGCCTTATTAATTCTATTAGGTTTTACTATCCATTATAAAAGCTGAACAATAGTAGTGTTGATTATACAGTATAATTACATAGATAGTTTTCATAGTAGCGGTAAGTGCACTGGCTAGGATATGGGGGTTTTTCCATTAGTCCACAGTCACCATCCATTTGTAGCAATCTTGAAGAGAATGTCCAAATGTGTTCTCCTTTACACATTCTACATTATTCAAATTGATGCAGGCCTTTAAGCGTTTTCTTTTTGTGGAAAAAGCATATGCTTTCCCCACCCATTAGTTTCTGATTCCTCCAAGCTTTTCTTGAAATGTAATTATATTGTTTTTTTTTCAGTTCTAATTCTGGATTTTTGCTTCACATTTGCACTCTGAATCTCTTGCAATTTGCTCATCTATCCAACACATCCAGTGTTTCTAGTTGCCCCTCTCATCCGCCCCTTCATTCTGTCTTCAGACAAATTCCACAGTCATACTATCTAATCTAGAGTTACTTTTTGGAAAGTGCCTTTCTGGAGTCCTCCAGCCTAATGTGAATTGGTTGCTTTCTAGACATGACAAACAACTAGCATATTGGAATTCCCTCTCACAGGTTGTATCTATTCTTTGTAGAATTTTATGCTGTATGCTGTCTTGGTTATTATTCTTGTTTTGCTGGTGTGTCAAAGTACTGTACCCCTTTCAAAGTGGTTTCCTTTGAGGAGGTCATTTGAAAGTCTTTTAAGTCCTTATGTGACTAAAGTGTCCTCATGTCCTCGTGAATTGTGGTGCACAATTCACACTCTGAGGACTAAGGTTTTAGGAGTAATCCTCAACACTATCTTTTCTTTAGAGCCAAATTTTAATTTATTTAATTTTTTGTCACTCAGAATTTTTTCAATGATCCTTGATTGCCTTTACATATTTAAGATGATGTGGTTGAGACACTGATTTATTGATAGGCTCTGTGTGGGGACATAACAGGAGACAAGGCATAGAAAGTGTATAGGAGGAATTTATGGTTCCTAAATTTTGAGTCAAAATGCTTTGATTGTTATTCTGTAGGTTATTTTTAAATAAATCATGTGTTCAAATGGAGTTGTACCCACAAATTCAGTGTACTCCCCTAGATCTGAAGTAAGGATAAGTGATCTAAAATAACCCTCAAACTCAGCTCCCTATACTTTTCTTGAACTCTCTGAAATAATTAACCCTTTAGGGGCTGTAGAAAATGGATTAAACTGTTCTAGAACTCTATTAACTGTAGAAAATTTTTGATAAAAAAGGATAATTTGGTAATCAAGATTTATTTGAAAGGAGAGTTTAAAGTGTAGGATAGTCTTTAGATTATTTGAGATACAGAGCAATAAAGTCCAGAACCATAGAAGAGGGATTAAAAAGAAAAGGCAGTTTGCCTTTCTTTCTTTGCCCTTTCTCTCTCTTGTGCCCTCTCCCTCCCTCCTTTCCTTCCTCCCTGCCTTTCTCTTTTTTTATTCAGGCAGGAATGAAGGCTATTAGACAGGCAGGAAGAGAGAGGAGGAAGAAGTATCTCCATTTTTATTTCCATTTTAGTTCACACTGGTTGTCTTCCCCGCTGGACCCAGGACTTAAACACAGGGTTATGTGGCCTGCATCCTTGGGAGTGAATTGATCCAATTTATGCTCCATCAGGGCACACCTCTTTCTTTTAAAGGAAAGCTGAAGACAGGATTTAAGGTGAGTAGGCAGGAAGTCAGGAAAAGAGAGAAGAAAGAAGAAGGATTTTATTTATATTTAGTCTTTCATCTCGGTTGCTCCTAGCAGTCCCAGGATGTGAACCTAGGTCCTTGGGATGTGTTGGACTGCCCTTGACTTGAAGGTAACTGACCTAACTGCTCCTCCACTGGGGTCCACCAGAGGAGACAGATTTCAGTGGAAGTATTGTTCAAGCTATTTTGAAAAAGTAAATGAGAAATCAAAGGAACTAGAAGTTCTGTTGAGCAGTGGCTTTGTTAAAGGCATGATGGGAGAGACTGTGGAGAAATAGAAAGCTTTGCTTTTAAGAAGATTCTCACTATGGAAACATGGTCAGAACAGACAAATTCTCTTAATACTCTGTTTTTATCTATTTCCCATAAACTTGTTTCCACAAAAGCAACTGGATAAAGTTGTGTGTTAATAAGCACTTGAGTTTTAAATGTTCCCTGTTACTCAAAAATCCTTAGAAATTATTTTTTCTTTAGTTTTGCTTGTTTTAATTAGATTAAATGGAAAAGAAAAGCTTTATTGTGAACAGGAAAAGCATCATTAAATAACTGAGTGCTTGCTCTGGACCACTCATGCAGTGACAGGAGCATGTAGTCTTTGTCCTCACGATGAGATAGACAGGACAGGTTATAATTGTAATTCAGTGTGGTGTGTTAGGAGAGGGATATACAGAATTCATTAGGAACAGAGGAGGATATTTGACTTAGATTATGAGCTAGATAACAGTTTCTATTAGATGATTAGTCTTTGTGCTCTGTGTAAAAGAATGAAAATTAAATATGATTGAATTAAAAGTAAGTGTAATGGAACAGAGCTGACGACAATGTCAGGAAGTAGATCATGTAAGGGTCTTATAGGCCATGTCTGTTTGGACTTTATTCATAAGAGAAATAGGAGAATGTAGGATATTTTTAATATTAAATTTTATTTTGGGGAAAAAGTTCTGTTTAAAGAGAAGGTGAAATAATAAACTGCCATCACATTCTTCTTATGTGTTCATCTATTGTTAATTAACATTTTTCACATTTGCTTCATTTCTTTCTAGGGGTGTTTAGAAAGACAACTGCAATAGTTTGAACTGAAAGAGATGACATTGAGAACCTAGTTAAGATGCTATTTCACTAATTTATAAGTGATAAATGGAGACCTGACAGTAGTAGCAATTACATTTGAATGTTAAGAGGGAAGACTGGTATTAATTTGGACATGTGAGGAAAGCTGGAAAAAAAGAGTCAAGGGTATGACCCCAGTTTCTGTTTTGAGTAGTTGAGTTGGTGACTGTGCTATTCTATGTAAAAGGAAACAAAGGAGAAATTTCATTGGGGAATCAAGGGGCTGAGCTACAGACCATGTGTTAACTGTGAGTTATTTAAGTGGAAAGACTGCATAATATGAACGTTAATAATGGGTTCTGGAAACAGATTTCTTAAGTTAGCTTTCCATCTTTGCTATTTACTAGTCATATAACTGTGGGCAAATTATGGGACTTTTCAATACCTTCTTTTCCTCTGGTAGGTTGTGCATAGTCTTGCGATGTTTTCCTCAGTAAGCCCTCAGCAATGTGGAGCTAGAATGGGTATCCCAAATTTGTTTGGCTTGAAGTTTGACTAAGGAAATTTATTCCAAGAACAGTGGAGGCAAAGAAATTTTGTATATTTGTTAAGAGATGGGCTATATTGATTAGGGAAGACAATAAAAGGAGGAGACTGCTAATAGGGAGAAAGGAAAATAAAGATTAATATAGAATAATGATCTAGTGTGACTACTTAGAAGAATGCCATAGAAAGTTATGGTCTGTGTATTTAATTTTAATCAAACTGACAGAATAGTTCTAGTGATAGAAGATTCATAATGTTACTCCAGGAATTGATCCCAGAAGTGGGAATGGATTTGAAGGACAAGGAATACAAAGTACTGAGGCTAGAGCTTCAGATGAGTTGTCCAAGGGGAAACTGTTATGTAAGATAATGATAGAATTTTGGATGATTACTATCTAAATGGTAGTTTATACCTGGTATTCCATGCTTTTCATGTTTAAAAAATTAATAAAGGCTATATAAAAGAAATCCATGAGTTGTTTTATAAAAATAAGGACTGTATATAATAATACATGGGGACCCATGCTGAAAATTCTTCATTTGGTTATCAGGCTAATATTCTTAGAACTGTTGTGTGAGGCGCAGTAACACAGATGGGATATTAAAAATAATTTGGAGGGTTAAGAAAATTAGATGAGTCATTTAAGAATTTTCATAAAAATTACAAGTGATAGTTAAGTTATTCAGTGTGTATAATTGGGGTTTGGAAATGAAATACATTATTCCACTGAATAAAAGTGGTATTTAAAAATTTTCTACTCTCATGAATTACTTTTATGAATATTAAGTTTGAAGGACCGGAGAGTTGTTAATAGAGAAATTGATTCTGGATTTGGTTCTGTCACTTGCTAATTGTGTGAACTTGGTCAAGGACTTAACAGGTTCTTTTCAATGTTAATTGAAAGCATATTTGAACTGTAGTTGGTTCAATCAACTCACTTATTTTGTGAATCGTTTTGGGTTAAAATAAAATATTCAAAAGACAAGACATGTAAAAACCAGACTTATATGGGGAAACTATTTTATATCTTAATAAGCCAGTGTAGAACCCTATGGTTAATGCAGTTTATCTTTTTTTTTCTTTCCTTCTCCAGATGAAGGTATTGGGTTACATTGAGATCAACTCTAGTGCCTATCTTTTAATCTTAACAGTGATTTTTTTTGGGTATTTGAGGACCTCAGATTTTAGTACAACTAAAAATCATAAACAAAATTTTAAGTATACAGTTATAAACTCATGAAACTTATTTTCATAAAATGAATTTAATGCGGTTTCTTTTTAAACCAACCAAACACTACATGTATAAAGTGGCAACTTCCTTGAGGTTGTTTTGATATGGATGTACTGCCCAGTTTTTTCACCATCTGTTGCTCCATCCACCTTCATCAACCATCCTTTCTATATGATATTATGTTTGGATATCATTTGACCCTAATATATCATTTGCATATTAAAAACATTCTTTAGAACCAGGCTATAATTTCCTTAATACCTAGTTTTACCTTTCTCTAGAGTCTTCAGTAAATCATTATCATCATATTAATATTTTTAGTTATAAAAGTAATGCTTAAATGCAAAATTAGTGTTCATGATAAAGAAATTCAGTAGTATAGACTGGTATAGTTCATCCTATTTCTACTTCCCAGAATTAAGCTCTCTTACCTCCTTTTACTTTTTACCAATATATGTGGTCTATACTTATTCCGGTATCAGTTTCAGTATCTGTTGACCCCTGACATAATGAATTTAATTTACTTAATGAGAAGCATATGCGGTGTTCACTTGGTCTGAATTTATTTGTGTTCACTTTGGGATTAAAGAGTTTACCTGATTTTTATCTAGGCTAAATGTGGAAGTTTGCAATGGGAAAACAAATGTGAATAAGAATGGACAAAAAGGATACATTTTAACATGGTGACTATTAGTTTCATTCCATATAAAATAGTTTTGCTTTAAATAAATTTTTCTGAATGTAAATGCCCAAACTGAAATTAGGGAGATGATATCTTCCTTAACAATATATGTACTCTTTAGTCATTGTTGATTTGTGCGGCCTCAAGATGAAGATGTTAAAAAAATTTTAGATGTATGAAAAGAATATAAAATGAGAGAACCAATATATGGTACAATTATTTTTGATGATTTTCTAGAACATGGGAGTACGATGAAAGATTTTTAGTGAAAAGATGGACAACTTAATTTTCATATAACATAATATGTTACTTTCATAATGTTCTGAATGGAGATAAAAATATACCTAAATTTCCATGCTAAAAGGTCAAATTTTACATATTTAGTTTATATTCTGTTTTTTTTTTTAAGATAAAGGCAGCAGGCATACAGAGCAAAAAGCTTTTTTTTAATTAATTTGCTAATTTTGATTATTTCCCAGAACCTCGGGTCCTGATTCCTTGGATTATACATAATCTGTGTCCCAACTGATGGCTTAATGCCTGTCCCAGGACACACCACACATTCTGGGTCTTAATATTTTACACTTGTTGCAGTATGATTTATTAGAGTCACTTCATTATTGAAAAAATATTTAAAAGTGGACAGAATGCCTTTCTTCACACTTAAGTAGCATATTCAGACTCATGAAAGATATTTAAACCTAGTGCTCTATAAGATTATTAATGGTGATAATGCCCTGCAGTAAGGAGAACTACACCTTTGTCTTTTTGTCCTTTCCCTGGACCCCGGCTCACAAACCAGGATCCTTGGACTTTATGTGGCCTGCTCCTTAGCTACTGAGTCACAGCAGTGCTCCCACCTTCAGCTTTTAGAAAGGAGTGTGGGGAAGGAGGGAAAATTTCATTTTATTTCTTCCTATTTTGTAGCTACTACTGGTTCAACAGTGCCCAGCAAAACCAGGCCTGGGATTTCCAAAAGAATAGTCAGGAAAGAAGCCTTTTATAAATTAAAACTTTTATGCTTTTGTACTTACCTAGAATTCTTACTTGTTTCTGTTTTCTTTAGTTTTCCAATTCTATTCTGTTCTTTCTTTCACTCCTTTTTTCAGGATGATATCTTCTCCACCTTTCCTTTTAGAACTGGATTTGCAACAGGCAAAATATTCTATTATAACCTATGCTTTATGTTTATAGCTTTGGCTTTCAGACAATTTGACAAAAGGGGTTTTCTACAAAATTGACACTTTTGCTTAAAATTCACTTTAGTTTGCCACTGCCTATAGCATGAGGTTTAATTCTGTGAGTACTGAAACTCTCTCCCTCACCCCTAACATAAAACTGAATAGTTGACTTGTAAACTGAGGTACTCAGTTTTTGCTTCATTTATCTTATTTATTCTCTGTTCCCAGATGAGATGAAAGGTTGGCTTGTCATATGGTGCTAGTAATAGTAAAGACTATAGTTCACCATGATTTGTAAGAGAGTAAATAAAAATAGTAGAACATGGAGAGTGTGAGAATGTAGTATGGATGATAGGATCTAAACAATCTTGAGTGGGTGGATGCAGCTATTACCTGGGAGATTATCTCCATTTTACAAGGGAGGAGCTGAAACATTAGTGTCATGGCCAGGGTCTCACAGTCAACAGCACAACAGACCCTTGGAGTCAGGCTCTAGCATCCATGATTTTGAGTACTACTGTGTGAGCACTCAAAAGATATTTGTAATTGGCTGAATATTTCTATACATGTGTATACAAACACACATGAAAATATAAGGTATTTGTGATTTTATCAGTTTTCTTATTAACATTTGACTTTTTTATTTAGATTAATATGATTTTTTTCTGTTTTAGAGCTTTTTGTCTTCCTTTGAGGAAAATGAGGGCATTCTGAGGCACCATAGTGCCTTAATTTCAGGGAAAATAATTTTCCTCTGATAAGAATTCATCCTTATCTTTAGCTTTTTTATTCTAAATAACAACTTTTAGCTGGTAAACTTGTCAGAGATGACTAATTTTTCAAAACTTTGGTGTTAGAATTTGAAGGTAGGTCTTTTCATTCCTGATTTTTCCTTTTTTATTTAACTAAGTTAATTTTTATTAGCATTTCATTTTGTTTACAATACTGAATAAGTCCTGTCCTGATATCTAACTTTGTCATAAAAGACAGAAAAAGTAGGGGATAAAGTGTTGCTCTATTAGTCTACCCTATCTATTATAACAAAATACTGTAGTCTGAGTGGCTGAAACAACAGAAATTTATTTTTCACACCTCTCAAGACTGGAAATTTCAAAATTAAGGTGCCTGTTGCTTCCTGCTGAGGCCTCTCATGTCTTTTCAGATGACTGCTTTCTCCCTCTGTGCTTATGTGCCCCTTCCTTGTGTCTGTGTGAATGTTGAAAGAGCACTGATGTTTCTTACTTTTCTTTTAAGGTCAACAACCCTACTGGTTTAAGGCTCCACCCTTCTGACATCATTTCACCTTAATCATCTCACATGTGCTCTCACAGTGGAAATATTTGGAGAGAGAAACTTTGGTACATACCAGTTGCCATTTTTGAGTGATAAAAAGTATTCAACTAGCTGTCCTAGAGTTGCAGAGATTTCTGTTACTTGGACATACTGTAGTATAAGAGAAGCAATATTTGGGGAGGGGACTATATATATCACCAGTGTTAAGTATTAGTTGAAATACAGATTGTTTTTCCACTCTTTCGAGAAGTTTATGATAATATCACATTGTTTCTTTTAATTTTCACTCAGTATATAAGCAGAGGGTTTTGTCCTAATTTTCTAGCTGGCATTACTTACTTAGGCTGATGTTTTTAAGGACTTTTCTCTTGCTTTCGTTATGCAGTTCTATGAGTACTTATCATTATTTTAATGTGCAAATAACATTTTGATATGGTTTATTATAGCGTTCCTACTGTTACGTGAATGTTATTATGTAACGATACATGGATATCTAGGTGTGCTTTGTTATGCTGTAGCAGAATTTAGTACATCCTGTAAGGGCTGGGTTGAGTGTGTGGGCTGAGATGCAGAAGCAGAGGAAAGCAAGGAATAGGTATGAAGTTAAGAACTTTATTAGTAGCTTCCAATGTTTTCTTTTAGTTCTCTTTTGTTAATTGGGTTATTTCTGATTACCTTTATTCAGGGAAGTAAAATGAGGACAAATAACATTTTTTGAGGTATTGTTGAAAAAATGTTGGGATAAACTCATACTTTTTGTTTGATTTTTTAGTTGTTCATATTGTTCTCCCAGCCTGGGTTTTGAACCCGGGACCTTGGGGTTTATGTGGGACTGCTCCAAGGTGTACTATTACCACTGGGTCACTAGCATAGGTCCACCTTATGCATTTTTTATTTTTTATTGTAGTAATTATTCTATACATTCAAATAATTTCTTATGTATAGTTTTCCCATTCCTTGGACATATTTCAACACATCCTTCCCACCACCAAATCACCAAGTGTTCTTCCCCATTGTCTAGTGGGCTCTGCTACCATTTGCCACTGCTTGCCCCTTTCCCTTTTGGTAACCTCAGTTCTGTTGCAAATGTTTCAAAGTTGGTTATGTTTCATCTGTTCCTTTGTTTTGTCTATTCATATTTTATCTATGAAAGAGCTCAATGGTATCTTTCATATTGTTGCTTGTTATTTGGCAAAAACATTTTATTGTAATGAAACTGACTTTACGATGCATGTATGTGATTTAATTTTGATATAATTTTTACAGAGAAATTATTTGTTTCATTCCACTTCTTCCTGTAGGCTTATAAAGCAGATAATAAGTAGAGCATTTCAGCATCTATTTATGTTGATACTATTTGGGTAATACACTTTAAAATCTTAGGGATTTTCATCTGATAATTTGAGAAGTTAATGTTATTTAGTGTGATTATGTGTTATAATTTGGTAATGGGTTTGATTTACAAAAAGCATGGCATTAAAATTTTTGTCTTTGGTGTAATCAATGTCAGTTTTTCTACTGATAACTATTTGATGAGAGTAAATACCTAGTTTTAGAGGCAAGTAAATGATTATCACTTTAAGAATATGTTGCTTCATTTTATTTGTTCTAAGTTTGGTTGTACAAGGTATGAAGCTGCCTGTATTAGTGCTGATGGCCCTTTTATTTTGCCTTTTATTGTTCCACTTCCCATATAATGCTTTAGCTGTATCCTTTCCTAGCTATTTCTACAGAATGTTCTTTTCTTACCTATTTGAGAAACTCCTATTCATCTTTCTAGTCTTAGCTCAAATGTATCCAGCAAAATAGAATTCTGTGACAACCATGCAGAGGTGACCATCACAGTACACAGATGACACCTTACTGTACTCAAGGTTGAGTTAGGGACCCTGACTGTGTAGTCCCACAGCACCTGGCTACCTCTTACAAGAGCAGAGTTTCCTTTATTTTTTTCTGAAACTAGTGCCTAGGATAATGCCTGCCACTTTTTAATAAGCACACAGAGCACATATTTGAATGAAAACACTAAAAATAACTAAACATTAATTTCTTGTGACTCCTTAGAAATTGTGTTAACTTTGAAGTAATTTTTGAGTTTAGAGAAAAATAGTTAAGAATAATGCAAAGACTATATCGCCAACCCATTAATATTTTGTCATATTTGTTTTATACTTTGGAATCCTATGTGTGGTGTGTTTAATTATTGCTGAATAACTTAGTAAATTGCTGACATAATGCCCCTTGACTTCCGACTACTTCCATATGTGGCATGTCATTTATTTTTATATCTAAGTTGTTGCCCCAGTCCTGGGATGAGAACTTGGGTTCTTGGGATGTATATGGACTGCTCGGGGCCATAGGCAATGGACCAAACCACTACTACACCAAGGCGTACCACATGTAACTTTTAAGAATAAGGGTGTTCTCTTATGTAATAACCATGATATCATCTAATTTATAAAATTAATATTGACAGGTGATTTTCTCTAATGGACAATTCATGTTCATATTTACTAATTGCCTCATTGTGGTCTTTTTCAATTGTAGTTTTCACTCTCTTCCCCCATCCAGATCCTATCCAGTCTTATGCATTGTATTTGTAATTGTTGAGTGTCTTCAGTTTCCTTTAATCTGAAACAATTTCTCGGTCATTATGTATTCTGTTAAATAGTATTTATAATAGAAGGGTAAAGGGCTCCATTCTAGTTTCTAATTATATAGACTTAAAACACTGGCTATGTATACTAATTTTTGTTTTCTTCTTTTAAAATAATGTAAGTGAATGTATTTAATCATACTAGGCTTAGAACAAACAGGTAAGTGATATCATTTATACTTTAGCGAGTTTAATGATAAAAGAGAACATTCCTTGAAGGAAAGCAGTGGAACTTGGTCTTGTAAGAATTAGAACTGAGGAAGTTGCCCACGGGCCCACCAACCAGGAGTGAGAATCTGCCTATAGCCTCTTGCTGTGCTGAAGAGAGCACAAGGCTGCTGATAGCCTCTCTGCTCCAATAGAGCTGCAATGAGGAAGATGCCCTGTCTCACCACCAACAACAACCAGAAGTTTGCTGCTTGGGAGTTATGATCATGCTGGGGAGAGAGCCCTGTGGCTGCCTGTGACCTCTCTTCTTGTACCTGGATGCCTGGAGTGCTGTAGTGAATGGGATGCCTGTACCTCCCACTATCCACCACCAATAAGAAGCTACCTGTATCCTCTGTCCCTTTCACAAGAGAACACAAAGTAGAGGACCTAATGCCCACAACTACCATACTTCCTACCATAGCCACCACTTAGGGAAAAATAATAAAGTGAAAAATAAACTTATAATGCCAAGAACAGGGTGGAGAAGTCATGCCAGAATCCTGATCTTCATAAGGCAAAACACAAATGGTTTAAAGAATGAAGGTGCCAGGAGATTCGGAGAACAAATGTAATGACAGTAATATGTGTCAACTTCACTGTAAAGAATTTGGAGTGATCATTAAAAAAAAGAAACAACAGCAACAGCAACAACAGCAAAAAAAAAAACCAAAACCTTGAATGATCAGCAAGTAGAAGAATTAACTACCCAAAGGCAAATTCAAGAACTCAAAAAAGAAGTGATGATCAGAAGTACTACTTTACCAAAGAGATTGCAGTTATTATAAAAAATCCAAGTAGAACCACTAGATATGAAAAATACAGTAAACAAATTAAAGACAACATAAAAAGTTCCATAAACAGACTAAGTCTCACAGAGGAGCATATCTCTAAAACTGAAGGTAAAGAATACAGAGAAGAGGGGGGAGAGAGGCAGGATTGAGGAACAATGAAGAAATCTTGCAAGAAATATTAGATACCAGTGAAGAACAAGCATAAGTATAATAGGTATCCTGGAAGGAAGGAAGAGGGAGACAGAATCAGAAAACTTATTTAAAGATGCAACAGTAGAACTTCTAACACTTGTCACAAAAAGTAAACATTGAGGTGCAGAAAGCCACTGAGAGCATCCAAACTTTTAAACGCAAAAAGACATAATTTATAACACATAGTAAAGCTAGCAAATGCCAAAGGTAAACAAAAACTACTCAAGGGTGCTATGAAAAGAGAAACTGCCCTACAAAAGAATACCCATCAGGCTATGAACAGGTATTTTCAGTAGAATCCCTACAGGTCAGGAAGGAGTGTAACAACATATTAAAAATATTATACAGATGCTACCAGTCAAGAATACCCTACCCTGCAACATTATTCAGAGTTGATGTTGAAATAAAGGACTAATCAAAACCAAAATTACTGGACTTTTTCCATGACTAACCCTACCTTTCAATAAGTACCGCAAGGAGATCTTCAACAGGAAAAACAGAAATAAAGATTAACCAAATCCTGAGACTGGTGATAAAGAATAAAATAAAACTGGAAACAAAGAAAGGAACATTTGGAGAGAATTAAACAAAC
>RJWH01007330.1:9765-41663 GCA_004363575.1 Solenodon paradoxus | reverse complement strand
GTTTGCTTTGGGGGCGGGGAGAAGGGGTGGAAGGTGGGTTCCAGCTTGGGTGCTCAGCATGAGGCAAATTCCTGAGTATGTCACCGTGTTGCACTCGCGCAGCACACACATGCACACTTGCGCACACGCACACGCACACATATGCACTCGCACAGACTGGCGGCCGGTCGGTGGCAGGCAGAGCTGTTCCCGGCGCTCCGGGCTGCAGCAGCTTCGGCAGCCCGCAGCGCCGCCACGGCGCGTCCAGAGTGGGAGTGAAAGCGACTGGAGGCACTCTTGGGGCGACAATTCCACGAGGAAGGAGGGAAAGTGGTGCAAACCTAGGCCCCCCCGCGGCCCCGGCCCCCCTTTCTTGCCCGGGCTCGCAGAGGTCAAGGCCAGCTTAGGCTCACAGAGGGAGGCTGGGAGCCGCTGGAGGGCGGCGCGCACGCGAGGGGATCGGGAACCCGGGGCAGGGAAAACAGCGGGCTCCGCCGGCGGGCTTACCCTTAGAAGCATCTTTCTCCTCTTTGGGCTTGGTCACCTTTCCACTCATAGATCCCAGCTTGCTGGACAAGGTTCGCGCAAGAGACAGAAGTCCTCACCGAGCCGGGTGGACTTGGGAGAGTGCTCAGGGCGGCAAGTCGCGACCGCGGGCTCCCCTCCGTGTGGCTCGGGGCGGAATCGGCTTTTCCCCACAGCTGCCGCCGCCGCCGTCGCTGCCTGCGAGAGTGGGGAGGAAAGCAGAGGGGTGAAGGAGGAGCCGCCGCCGCCGCCGCCGACGCCGCCGCCGCCGCCGCAGCCACCGCCACCGTCGTGAGCCCGAACGGCCGGCCGCGGGAGGAGCCGCTCGCCGGCTCCAGAAGTGAGCAGACAAAGCGGCACGGCGCTCCCTGCACGCCCCGCGCCCGCCGCTCCTGCCCACCCGCCCGCTGGCTGACAAAGCGCTCGCCACCCCCAGGCCGCCGGCAAGTGTGGCCGGGACTCCCCGCTCCGCCGCTGGCCTCCCCGGGCTCCGCGGGCCGCTCGCCGGGCCAGCGCGGGCCGCGCGGGGAGTTGCCTGGGTCGCCTGCCCGCGCGCCGGCGGGCCGCTTCCCCCGCCTCTCCCAATCCGCTGCGGGCCGCCAACTCGATCAACATAAAACCCCGAAGAAGGATTTTTTTTCAAGTCAAAACAACGACGAAAATATTCACTTAAAAATAACGAGCCTCCCCGAAAGAGAAATGTTTGAACATGAGATGAGCAACGTGTGAGCCTGTTACACCGCAGAGCCGCGCAGCTCCTCGTCCGCGGAGATCGGGTGGGAGGGTCGCTCTGGATTTCTGTATAATCAATTTGCAGGGTCCTATTATTTGGCCCACGGGGTTGGGGGTGGGGGGCGTCGAGGCGCTCGCGATCGGGGGCGGGAGCCGGCGGCCCTTACCTGCTCTTAGTCCCTACACCCAAAACCCCTCGGAGGTGCCCGCTCCCCGGCTCCGCTCCTTGCCAAAGAACTCTCGGGTCCGGGAGAGCCGCGAACGGCCACCGCGGCGCCTGCTTTATAAACGCCGAGGTGTGGGCACCGGGCGGGGGCCGGCGAGGGCGGGGCCGCACCAGCCGCTGGCCCGCCGTAGTAAAAGCAGAGCTCGGCGGGGGCGCGCCTACGTCACCCGCCGGCCCGCACTAGTCCGCGAGCCCAGCCGAGTGAGGCGAGCTTGTCCGCCGGGCGTCCCCGGGCCCCTCCCCGGCGGGCCAGGACCCGCTGGCGTCGTCAGAGCCGGTTCGCACCGTCGACCGCCAGGATCAAAGCTCAGCGCCACCAGTACCCCACTCCGCCCCTTTACTCCCTCGGCTCCCGGCGTCTGCTTACCCCGCAGCGCAGCCCGGGCCCGCGCTGGCTGCCACCTACACTTTGAGGACTCCGCTGTGGGCAAATGCCTGTACCGAGCGGTGGAATCTCGGTCCGGGAGTCGACGACTCTTCGCCTCCGGCCAGCTGGCCAAGTTGAGACAACCAGGCTGTCACCCGGGGGAGAGAAGGGCGCGCTGGGATCTGGGTGTCACTAGGGTAGAGTGAAATTGACCGCCGCGGCGGCCGCCTGCCGACGCCACCTCCCACCCCCACCCCCACACGCAAGCCCCTCCTCCCAGGCTGGTCGCTTTGGTTGGCAAAACTGGGCGCCAAGAGTGTCCAACAGCCGGGGTGCCAAGTCCCGTGAAACGGAGTGAGGTGGGACTGTGAAGCGAGCGCTGGATAGGGCTAAGTGGGATCGACATGTCGCCTGGGGCACGCTAGTGACAAAACACAGGGAAGGTCCCTGAAGATTTGAACTCGAAGGACAACTCAGAAACTGGACTGGAGAAAGAGATGGAGAAGGAGAAAGAACCAAGCAAAGAAAACGCGGACCGTGGAGTCAGGAATCAGCCCGGGGCATTCTGGGAAACCCTTTCCTCGTGGCCCTTTCTGGGCGCGCGGGTACCGGGAAGGCCAGCGGTCTGTTGAGGGAACAGTGGCCGCAAGCAGGACTTGGTCCTCAAGAGTCGTCCATTAATCAGACCATAGGCTCCAGCCTGGCGGTAGAGACGTCACTGACTCCCATGCAGAAAAGCCGTTTCCCTCAGGCCACCCAATTCCACCCGCTCCTTAATTCGTTTTCGTTAATGGCATTAAACCAGGCGAAGAAATTATATAGATGGATTAGTCCTACTGAATCCCAGGCGGTAACGCAATTACAAGAGTCTGTTGTGGCTTTCAAGACCAAGAGAGTGGGCTGCCCCTGCTGCCAGCCCTGGTCTAAAGGTCGGCAACTCAAAAACTCAATTTTCAGCCTCCCTCCTTGGTCTGGCAGGAACTCGAGGACTGTTTTTCTTGTAAATAATATTTAATAACCTGGAAGTTGATGACACAATGAGATTTTCCAACCCAAGGTTAGACCATTAATTAATATCAGTACTCTGAGAAAGAAGGAATTTCTCTTCAAATGACTGGAATTCAAAGGGACTGAAGACTTGAATGGTGTAGGAAGGTCAAGCGGAAGCTGGTTAAGAGTTTGTATGCAGTTTACATCCAATAATAGTTACCATGGAGTTAGCGCCTATGCTATGCCAAGCAGCATGCTAAATGTTTTAACATCATTACCTTATTTCATCTTCACAACAGTCCTGGGAAGTGTTGATACTGTTGTTATTTCTATTTTACAAATGAAGACATTGAGGCTCAGAGAGGTTAAGTAACTTGCCAGCAGGTCACACAGCTGGTAAGTGATAAAGCCTGGATAAGGAACTATGAGAGCCAGGAGAGGGAACCAGGTGAGCCTGTCTCTATCACAAGTCTAGCAACACTCTTAACACTCCTATCGGCCTCTTAAAAGATGAGGGGGGCAGGCATTCTCACACTCTCATAACTCAGCACATTCAAACACACGCACACACACGCACGCATGCGCACACACACATACCCCTCTTATGTACATGTAACATCTGCTTTGTCCACAGACCCCCAGTAGGCAACAAGATCTTCTTTATGGAAAAGGACCAGAATCTGTTTTAGGAGATGTTAAGTATGGCAGTTATGTCCATCCTAAGTATCTCTGCTTTTCTGCTACATTGGGATTTCCAGGAAAGTTCTCTGCACAGATAGGAACTATCATTCCCCTCCCCCAACTCATACCACCAATGACACCACCAGCTGGATGCCAGACACCACCCCGTTCCTTGAAGGATCCTATAATTAACATATATTTAAAACTAGTTTAGTTAATATGACTGGGGTAAGTTGAAGAGCTGTGTGCTTGGAAGTATTAGGGGAGTCTGCCCATGAAAACAAGAAGGTAAACTAAAGTGTGTTTCTTTGCCACAAGCCACCCTGCAAAAGACATAATCAGAAGATAAAGAAAATGGACATCACATACAAGAACTAGATAATGATGTGAGCCCATGTGGCACAAGTCAATGACATCAAAGGGCATACAGGCCAAAGGCCAAGGAGCATGAATATTCAAGTGCAGTCTCATCTGAACAAGCTTCTGAACACCCTGCTAAGGACAACACAGGCAGTCTCTCTTGTAAAAGGTTCAGGAGATCTCCCTTCTTCAAAGCCCCATGAGATGTTTAATGTGAGCAGATGCTTTTGGCAGGAATCAGAAAAAGGCACGGTCCAGTCATCAGCTCCCAAGCTACTTGGAAACTGGGGATGGGCAGCTGGAAGTTCTGACATTTGTGTGGGGCTGTTCAGGAGTGGTCTTCTCCCCGCCACCAAATGCACTCGGTCTTGAAGCATGTCAGGGAAGCCTGGCTTAGTCATAGCCTCATCTCTTTGCCCAAATCCATCTGCCCAGTCCCACTGGCATGGAAGTGCCCTGACCTCGGAGCCCGGCAATTTGTACTCACCTCCTTTCTTTCTGCTTGTCACTAGGGTCAAACAGTCCCATCCATCCTGTCTCTCCCCCTCCTATGACATAGAACTTCATCATCTGATACAACGTGGAACAGAGGGATGATCCCATGCAGTCAAGTGATTTAGCCCTGGAATTGAAGCAATTTTCTAAAATGAAATATTGCATGGCCAGGACTCTGAAGAGGGGTGTGTTGATTTCTGGAGTAAGGGGCAGAGCCTTGAGTCTTTGGTAGTACCATGGAAAAGTTCCCCAGAGTCTCCAGCTCCTGGCCTTAGCATCTACCTGGTGGGTTTCATGCCAGGTCCCAAATGCTTCAAGACACCAGCCTTTAGATTCCAGATTTGCTCATCCTCCAGCAGCTCTGAGCAGTGTTTCTGGGCAAGATGCCACGCGGTTCCATTGCTATGCTGGAGGGTAAGATTGGGGTGAGTGGGAGCATGGCGGAAAGACACATTTAGGCTCCTTCCTGGCAGATTTGGACTGGCTGCATGTGAGCCATTGTCGTGGGCACCAGCAAATTAGATGTTTTAGCGACAAGATCCAATGTATTTGACATTCGTACAAAACACTTCACAGAAGAAAGCTGGTTCAAAAGGAGGCAGCCTGGAAAAGGTGTACTTGCAGCCAGGCTACTTGAGATAAAGATCTGGGAATTGGAAGTCACTTTAATTTTTAAGCTTACATCTCAGCAATCTGAACTTTGAGATCTAAATGCCAGCTCTCTGAAAGATATTCATTTCTTATTCAAATGCTACAGCGTTGATCTACAGCATGATTTGAGATTGCTTTGCACTGGAATCTCAGGTGACTTGGGGATTTCTATGACTTAACAGTTGGGTAAGATAATCTCCAAAGATGGTGACTCTGATCATTTTAAAACATGACCATTGAGAGATGACATTATGACCTCTCCCCTTGATCCTGGGTGGGCTTGTAACTGCTTCCATCTATAGTATATGGTGGGAATAATGTTCTATTGTTTTTAGGCTAGATAAGAAAAGGCCACAGAGTTTCTACCAGGCCTTCTTGGGACGTTTGTTCTAGGAAAAGCCAGATGACGTCTGTCTGTCTACCGAGCCCATCGGGCTTGGAGAGTTTAACATCTAGGCTCTCCAGGGAAAGTGCTACCTGAGGTTCCAGACAGCAGGCCAGCCAAGCAGGAGATCCATTTTGGATGGCTAACCAGTTGAACCACCAAGAATGACAGCCCCAGCTGATATTTTCTGCAACTTTGTGTTGTGAGACAGACCTCTCCATGGAGAACTCCTCAGTGTTGACCTCCTCAAATTCTTGACCCATAAAATGATGATGCTTTTAGCTTCTATGTTATAGGGTAATATATTATGCAGACTTCATCACAGGAATAATAATAGTGAACACTTTACCCTAGCCCTGTATACATATTCCACTCTACACTTTGGAGGTTAATTTGTCTGAATCCATGTTGGCCAGAGGACTTGTTTTTAACCAATACCCTGTCATTAAAATAACTCTGTGCCAGTTGCAGGCCTAGCCTTTAAGAGACTAGCAACTCCACTTTCTCTTTGGGGAAGTTAGTCACCACATAAAAAAGGCAGATACCCTGAGACCCACATTGTAAGGGTGCCCAAGCTTACTAGATGGAGAAGTCATATGAAGAAGAACCGAGGAACCCAGCTGAGGGCAGGAGCCAGAGCTTCAGACCTCTAGTCCCAGTCAAGTCGTCCCAGCCAGGTTGGAGACTTTGTGAAACAGAGAAAAGCCATCCTGGCTGTGCCCTGTCCAAATTCCTGATCCACAGAATTGTGAGCAAAAGGGTTGTTTTGAGGTGATTGATACACACACTGATAGGAGACTAAAAGGAAAATCCTAGAATCATTCTTGAACCAAGTTGTCTCTGTTCCTTCATCTTCTACTGACCAGAAAGGGTTTTCAGAGTGGCGGAAGGTTAAAGGAAATGTCAATGTTTTATCCAAAACTTGTCTAACACTAACAATCAACGCCAAACACACATATGATTTTCTGCCTCCCTGGAAGTTGAGCATTTGAATCATTGTAATGTGATATTGAGATGCCTGTCTGGAATTAGCATTGGTAATGTTTGGTCTCTGTTGTCTCCAGTGAAGGAAGAAACAAAGACCTAGAGCTTGTTGAGAGATTCGCTCCAGCTCCCACACAAGGCACAACAGCGGGAAGCATTGCTGTCCCCCCGAACCCCTACCTTCCCACAGCTCTCAGTGTCCTGAGTCAAACGGGAATGGGAAATCCAAGTTGTCCTTTTACTCCCAGCATGCTTCTGGTGTTCTCTGTACGAGAAACAGAAGACCTAGCCATCAGCTCTCCCAGTAAATAACACACAGAAGACTTTGGCTCAAGTTCATTTCCAGAAGATTAGCAAATCCTGTGCTTGCCTCCATTCTCACAGTCAGACAGACAATGGCAAGAGAAAACACTCCTTTTATTTTTTGGGAAATTCTTGAATTTAGTAGTTGCATAATTTTCCTTTGCCCATATTTTGTCTTCTCGATAAGGTTATAAGTTCCTAGATCACAAGGACTGGGTCAAGCTCTTCTAAGACTAACTTCTACCACGTCCAACCCAGGTTTACATAGTGCCTGGTACAGAAAAGTGTCAGTAAATAGCCTCATCATTTATGTAATTTATTGGGTTTCCTGCTCTATACTAAATATTTATTCAAATTTGGCCATTTTATAGTCAAAGTAACTCTCTGAGTTTGTGACCCTATTAGCTCCATTTTCCAGATGAGGATACAGGTTCAGAGAAGTGAAGCAAATTAACCAACAGTTTCACCACAGTTTAAAGGTACACCCAGGATTGAGGCCCATGTAGAAACTTCTGCTTCCAAAGTCTCTGCTCTTTCCCCTATATGACACTGCATATTTTGTACATATCATGGAGTTGTTAGTACCTCTAAAATCTCTCCCAAGACAAAGCCAAGCATTAGCACAAGAGTAGTGATTGGGCTTATTGGGTTTTCGTTCCTTTTCTAGCAACACCTGACTACCATTATCCACCCCCGCACCAGTGTGCTGCCCAGGTTCCTCTTTCAGGCAAGGATTGCTGCCCAGCTGCGGGAAGTGTGACCAGTGAGCCTCCCCAACCCATCAGCTCCTTTCAGAACAGCCTCAGTTGTAGAGCCTTGACCTGACATCATGCCCTTCGGGGGGCAATCCACACCCAATGGCCAAGCAAGTTCAGCCATTTTGGATCCATTCAGGCTCCCTGAAAAGAACTCTCACTGCAGAGCTCTCCATCTGATTGACCGAGAGTTTGTTGGGCCCGCCTCAAAGGTCAGCTTCTCCTTCTGCACCCAGTCCTGCCTCCCATTCTTTCAGTTGTTGGTCCCTAGTGAACATCTGTCACCACAAACTCCATCTGCTACCAGAGATCCCAGTTGTGACTTGTCTCTGTTTTGCTCCAATCCTGTCTTACTGCCCAGGCTCTTGGTAATGAGGCAGAGAATCTCTCTTCCTATAGTACTTTAAGTGTTCTCCACTGTGTTGTTAGTACCTTTTGTCACTAACTTCCCTGTCTTCTGGGGAAGTTGCTTGGAGTCATCTCTGGAGTGCCAGGGTTTATGGTCTAGATTCACACTTGCCCACAGAGCCCTGAAACTGTACATGTTTATCCCATTTTAAGAAAAGGGGAGTAAATTGTAGACTGTCAAGAAAAAAAAAAAACCTAATGGCTTTCTAATGATGGAAAACTTGTATTTACATTTTCCTTCATTTGAAACTGTAAATCAATTTTAGTAGGATTTCATCTGGAGCATGAATATGCACACGGCACACGGTCGGAGTGACTGTTCCCATCATACTACTGATGTAACTATACCAGCCATTCTGCAGCTGTTTGTGGCCTCTCTAAGGGACTCCCTATGCTTAGTTCCTCACTTTTGAAATTCTCCATCTTGCTTATGCCAGTGAAGTCTCCTGTACTATACTCCTTTCCATTTTCTCTTCCTCTCTCCATCTACCAGGGTTTAGTATGACTGATCCCTATTACCTTTTCTGTCATATTTATTCCACTCTGTTAGGTCAAGCCTCTCTCCTCCCTCCATGACCCAGTCTTCAAGGTCAGGATTCACTGTTGTCTGCGTCTGGGGAGAACATCTCAGATCATTAACAGATTTGCCTTACTGCTTCTAGGCTAACAAAAGAGGAACCCCTTTGAGGGTCCCCAGTTGCTATGGAAAGAAAAAAGGTAGCAAGATTAATGACAAAAATCAGAGGAAATGATATGTGGTGTTTTACATAAACTGTCATTTCATTCTTATAACAGTCCTAAGATTTATATATTGTCACCCTTATTTTACAAACAATGAAAAGGGCCACGAAATGGTGATTTACTACCTCAGGTTCCCACAGCCAGTGACTAGCATTTGAACCCAACTATTTCTGCTGCAAAAACCTATGCTCTTTCTTTTGACAGATGCTGATAGTCAAGAAGGTTCAGGCATCAGTCTTGGCACTGGTTGGCCAAGAGGGCAGAGGATTCTGGACGAATTCATGACTAATGAGTGGTGCTCTGGCTTTGGTGCTAGCAGAGAGGACATTCCTGAGAGCCACGTCAAAGCATGCCTTTCCAGAGAGCCAGAACACAGGGACCAAGTGCAGTCTGATCCAGAGGCCTCTTCAGTCACATCCACAACCCTACACCACTACTCTTCGGACTTCCTGCTGGAGCTCAGTGCTACGTTGTCGACTGTCAGCTCGGCCACCCCTGCCATGTTGACCAAGGCGGAGAATTAGGTGACTCAGAAGCGCTTCCTTGTGTGGTTCCAGGTTAGAGTTTGCCACTGAGAGGAAACTCACTGAAGACGTGGAAGTGGGGAGAGAAGTCAAAGCCACTGTTCTCAGGAGGCTGTGACAGTCCCACAGTGTGGCCTCACAGATCTCTCTGAAGCGCCTATTTTCTGGTCGTCTTTTGCAGATTGACCTGGTGACTTCTCAGAATGCCTGAGTCCCACCTTCCTCACTTCCTCCAATGCTTCATCATGGAGTCATTAGAGACATTTGTCTGATCCTCTGGTATGAATCTTCCAGAGCTCCCCTCTTCTAGCTCCTCCCACTTTGTATGGGCCTACTATCTAAAGATATAGACAGCTATTATAATATATATATATCAGTATGTATATATGCTAGCATGCATACATACATATTTAGATATAATATATATTTAAACCCTTATTGTTGTGATGTGTTAGTATCTCTATTTTCATGACTATAGATTGATATCAATTTTATCCTGTACCTTGCCACCAACCCTGTATGATTATAAAGAGACTCTCTGGGAAATAATTTAACTAAGATCCAGTCACAGAAATACCTTTTTCCTTTTTCTTTAGAAACCACAGAAGATTCTGGGGAGATGTGACCTAAGCCTGGGTTGTTACCTGTCTCTTCTCAGCCAAATAGTTACTGAGGCCCCTATGGCACAGAGCTGGGTGTCAGCGAGGTCCCCAACACTGCGGAAGACACAGCAGAAGAAAGTGTTGTCACGCTGTCTCCCTTGAGTGCTGAGGAAAGCCTGGATCCAGCACTAGACCTGTGTTCCCAATCAACTTGGCCTCCAAGTGCCGTGGAAGAAGGAACTGAAGGAGCACAGCAGGTTGATGTAGACAGGAACTAACCGGGAGGCCTGGGAAGAAGATGACTTCCCTTGGGTACTCTTTTTCCACCACTGGCAGGCCTAATAGCACTTGGGAAGCTCTCAAAGATCCCCTTCGTCATGCACTGACCCCTCTGGAAGGACAACAAAGTACTCTCTATTCATCTCTGTGGTCCAGCAATCCAGAGAAAGGCGGATAAAGTGATGCCTAGCTAAGGAAATGAATGGTGTCCAGGACGAGCACTCGGAACAAGAAATTGTAACCAGAAGTGTTCTAAGTAGCTAAATACCCACTTCACAGGTCACAAAATTCTGAAAGCAAAAGAGTCTTCTACACTTGCAAAAATAAGAAAGAAACAGAAGGGAAGAGAGACAAATGACAACGTGAGCTAGAACAAGAACAACACAATAGGAGCGGATACAGAGATGGAAGTGCAGCGTACAGAGAGACTTTCTTGGATGATCGAACGTGTTTTCCCAGACAGTTTAGTAGATGAACTGAAGGACAGGATGATCACTACTGAAATCTGGGATAAGGACCTGGAAGAAAAAGTGCAGGAAGTATTTCATAGCACAAAGTCAAAAATACTAAGAGATGGAAACCACGAGGGGAAATGGGAGAGACTTGGAGGATACTCCTGAAGAATAATAAATCTTCCAGAAGGACAAAAGGGAAGAGACAGAGGAAAGGCAGTATTTTTAAAGATAACAGAAAAGAGATTTTCTGAGCAAAACAGCTATAAAATATAAATTAACACTTTAAAAATGCAAATAATAACAGTTTAAAAATTCAGAAATCTATCCTCAGAACTTCACTGAATCAAAACTGAAATTACAAACTTTCCAGAAAGCAATGAAAAAGAACACTTTATTCCAGAACCTTCCTGGCAAATGAATGTTGTCCCTAGTAAAGATCAACGTGTTCTGAAATGTCTTCAGTATTAATGAACAAAGTTAAAAAGAGAAAGGAATTTAGCATTTATCTCAAGGTATTTGGGAAAGAATCAAAAATTAAACTAAAAAGAACAAGGAAAATTGTAGCAATTAAAACAACTAGAATACATTAAATAACCAAAACCTGGCCTTTGAAAACAGCAATAAAACAGATAACCCTCTGAATTCAATCTAAATTTAATATCCAAACTGCCAATGGATACTACCAAAAATAAACATAGACTCATTGTTTTAAGATACATGCTGAAATTTTAAATAAAACAATAGGAAATACAATCTAGCATTATTTCAATAAAATAAAATGTAAGGCTGCACAGGGCATGGTGGATTAAAATTAAATTAAAAATTAAATCTTTGATCCTCCCTGTATTTAAGAATTTTACCAGGTAGTTTTGTAGTTCCTGTCGTAAATAAAGCATGTAGTTCCCTGCCCCTTACCTTTGGATCAGTTAAATGACTGGTTTGGGAAAAGAAATGAAATAGAAAGGTGTGACTACCCAGCCTAGGCCTTAAGAGACCTTACACATGCTCCCCTCCTGTCTCGTGACTAGGCTACCTAGCCTGCTGGCCCAAGCAGGAGGGTAGGACTTACCTGGGCCATGGTCAATCCATTCACTGGCAACCTAAGCAAAATAACCCAACAGACCAACATACATAATGACAAGCTGATCCCAGAGAAGATCAGCCAGACCCCAGCTAACCTGAAGAAAACAAGCGATAACTAATGATTGTTTCTTAAGTCAATGGTACTTTTGCTGGCCAGTGTTTCATGGAAATTACTAACTGACACATAAGATTCCATTTGGAAATGGAAAGGAGGTTTAGTTTCACAAAATCTATCAACATAATTTCACTAAATGAAAGAAGAAAACCTTATGAATGATGATATAAAGAAAGGCTTGAAAGTCCATTGATAACATTCAGAGGCATTCCTAATACATTTCTAAATTAAATAGGATTAGAAGGAAATGCCTTAAAAAATACAGCCTTTTAAAACACACAGATGCCAAATTTATCGCAAAAGGCAAAACACTGACCTGTTCAGATAAAATTCAGAAATAGGCAAGAATGCCCTATTATTTTCAGCCTTGCTTTGGAGATTCTAGCTTATTTTTAAAAGGCTAAAAGTAAAGAAATAAAGAACTAATATAAACATCAGAAAAGACATCTATTTCTTTGTCTACTAATAGTATATTTGTGCAGCTAGACAAACAAAAAATTCTGTGAGACTTCTTTAGAGAATTTGGTACGGTAAAGGAATACAAGGTTATTGCATAAAACAGCGATTCTCTGTTCAAGTAACCAACACCCAGAAATGAAAAGGGAAAAAATAATATTCATAATAATGAAAAAAAGCTTATATAATATACAGGACTAAATTTAACAGGAAAAGTACCAGGCAAGTATGAAGAAAACTGTAATAACTTATGGAAGGACATAAAACAAAATTCGAAAAAAAATGAAATAAAAGAATCATAAAACATTATATAGCAAAATTTCAATTCTCCAAAAATCAATGTATTTTTCATTCCAATTTAAATTCCTAACATGACTCTTCAATGGAGAGGATATATATATATATATACACGTGTATATATGTATATATATCCATAAAAATAAAATTAATGAGATAAATATCTTAACTAGATATCAGACTATACCCTAATATCACCATAATCAAGTCAAACCATGGTAGTGGCATAGTAATAATAGGCAATTAGATCACCGGAATAAAAGAACATATGTAGAATTAAATCCCATATATAAGAATTTAATATTTGGAAAGGTAATATTATTTCATTTCAGTAGGAAAAGGAATGTTAGTGTCACTAGGGATGCAACTAGCTATTAATTTAAAAGAATATAAAATTGGACCTCTATTTTACACCAAGAATCAATATAGTTTCCAGATAAAGATCTATTTAATATAAAAAGGTAGAAGTCGTGCAAGAAAACCTAGGAAACCATATGCCCCACCTAGGGGTTAGGAGAGCCTCTTAACCAAGCCTCAAAACCCAGGAGTTATCAGACATTGGACTATGTTGAATTTTTCAAAATGTTGGCACAAGTTAGAATAATTGAAATCAATAAAACAAAAATTGGAAACATAGCAGCACAGAGAGAATAGACGAAGGACTTAGAATTATTACATACAAAGAGCTCTCACAAACAGACAAGGGAAAAAAAAAGACCATTTTAAAAGCCAGGCAAAGGATATGAAGAAGAACTTCACAGAGAAATAAATACAAAAGGTCAACCATTTTTCAGAAGATCCTCAGACTTACAAGTAGCCAGAGAAACTAAAGTTAAAGTAACAATGAGATGATATTTTTCACGTATAGCACTGCTAAAATTTAAAAAGAGCAATGGTGCACCCTGGTGGCCTAGTGGATAAGGCCACCAGACATTGTCTACATACATCCCAGATATCCAGGTTCAAGACCCCAGGCTGGGGGTTGAGTGAACAACCAAGATGAACAACTACATAAGATATATAAAGTGCTTCTTCCTCCTCTTTCTTCCTGCCTACCTATTCACCTTCATTCCTGCCTGCACCTTTCCTTAAAAAACAAAAAGAGCAGTAAGGTCTTAATAGCCAAGAGCTGGAAACAAACTAAGTGCCCATTGACAGATAAATGGATAAAGATGTAGTATATATGCACAATGGACTACTACTCAATCATTTTATAAAATGAAATCTTGCCTTTTGCGACAATGTGGATGGATCATGCTGAGTGAAATAAGGCATAAGAAAGAAGACAAATACCAGATGATGTCACTCATAAATTGCTGGTGTTAATTACACAGTTGTCACGTGCTTTTTAGAAAACAATATGGCAACAATTAATGAAATTTGAAACTGTACGTACATTCTCCAACCTAACTATTCCATTTCTGGAAGTCTGTCCTAGAGTAAGAAAAACCAAAAACCAGCACATGTAAGAACATATACATACACACACACACACACACACACACACACACGCACGCACGCACACAAAGGTGTTTATTTCAATGTTGCTTTTTGATGACCAAAAGTAAATAAATAAAAGTAGGTAAAGTTAATGTCTAAAAGTTGAATGATTGGATGAATTATTTTCCATTTACGTCATAAAATTCTGTGTAACCATGAAAAAGAATGAAATTGAGCAACTGTAGTTGACATGTAGGTTTTAATGAATGAGAATAATAGGAAGAATGATCACACCAAGCTCTCATACAGAGCACTGTTTTAAGTGCTTCATGTATTTTAACTCATGGAATCATCACAGCATCCCTCGAGACAGATATCATCTTAATTTTCTAGATGAGGAAACTGAAGTCCAGAGCACCTAATTTCACACAGCTAGTACAGTAAAGCAGTGTAAAATGACATCATTTTTGTAAATTAAGCTATCATAAAAAGATATACACATGCATATATGTGTACATATGTGTATTTTATATAATTGGATTTCATTAGAAACATGAAAGGATACATGCCAGGCTACAAATAAGAGTTACAGTGTATTTTTTGATAATTATATATTATAGGTGTATAAATAAATTAAACATAAATAAAGAGCCACAGCACAAAAATACAGGAAAAGGAAACACTTATACGCGGTTGGTAGGAATGTAAATTGGAAAAACCATTACAGAAAACAGTATGAAGATTCCTCAAAAAATTGAAAATAGAAATTTCGTATGGTCCCATTATCTCACTTCTGAGTATTTACCAGAAAAACTCAAAAATACTAATTCAAAGAGACATACAGACTGTGTTTACTGCAGGTAGCCATCTCTCAGTGCCTCCCCACCACCTCCTCTGTACCCCTTGGCACTGTGTTTTGTCCCTCCCTTATGGCAGAACTAGTGCATTTACAAATGCCAGCTCTTTCCCATCCAATCCAAGTCAAGATGCTCCTTGGAATCCAGTCATCACTGCTCTGAAATCGCCCATTCACTAAAGGCTTCTTTAAAACCTACTCCGCAGGGCATAAATCTCAGATTTGGGACCCGGAGCTAGAAAGGATCTGCCTCACATTCACAGCTTTCAGGGGAAATAAAGCTTCCTCTTGGGAGAGGTTCTATCCTTGCCTCACCGATTAGAGTGATTGAAATGTTACCATGCCCCATGACACACTCCACAGTCATGTCCAAGATGTTTATAGAGATTAATAGACAGATATTCCTTCTCTAAAGGAGCTTGGGTTCTTGAAAGAAACACCTTTTGTATTAGGTAACTCACCTAGCTTTGCAGAAACATAAATGAATAATAAAGTGATATTGGAAAGGAAAAAGTGCTAATAGAATGTGATGCTGATAGACATGGATTTGAAATGACTATATATGTATATGTATATATATATATATATATATATATATATATATATATCTCCAACATGTATCCATTTTGAGGTCATAGAAGAAGTAGAGGCAAGAATCAAGGTACAAACCAGATGATCAATAATCCCAACTCACACTCCAAAAATGATTAGATCATATCACTTCCTAGATGTTTCTTCTAGGTTTAAGAATTTTAAGTTCAGAGTGGAAGAAGATATTTTCCATCATAGAAGAATTTTAAGTTCAGAGTGGAAGCAGATATTTTCCATAATATATCTGACAAGTAGATAATATCCAAAATATGTAAAGAACTTATACAACTCAACAACAAGAAACAACTCAATCAAAACACAGGCAGACGATCTGAGTATAATTCTCTAAAAAAGATGGCCAACGGGCGCATGAAAAACTACTCATCATTTTATTATTAGATAAATGCAACTCACTTTACACCAGTGAAAATGCTCTAGGTCAAAAAGACAAGAACCAAGTGTTAATGAAGTGTGGAGAGAAAGGAGCCCTCGTACATTGTTGGTGGGAGTGTAAGTTGGTATAGTCACAATGGAAAACAGTATGGAGATTCCATAAGAATTAAAAATAAAACTGTATGATCCATAAATCTCACTTATAGGTATCTATTTGAAGAATGTGAAAATGTTAACTCAAAAGATATATGTACACCTATGTTCACTACAACATTATATTTACAATAGGCAAGATATGAAAACAACCTAAGTGCCTGTTGACAGATGAATATACACACACATACATACAGTGGAATACTACTTAATCATAAAGGTGAAATTTTGCCATACATAATAACATGGAAGAAACTTGAGGGTACTTTGCTGAGTAAAATAAGTTCGGAGAAAGACAGATATTGGGTGATTTTTACCTATAACTGAAATACAAAGAAACAAAGCAAATGAACTGACAACAAAAAATTAGAATAAACCTTTGGCCCTTGACAGCAGAACCGAATTTACCAGAAGGGAAGACGTTATGCAGGTGGGATCATGTGGTAGAGAGGGGAAAGAGATTTTTAAGTTAATGTCATTTGTACACTCCTCTTCCTTGAAGATAGGTGCTAGGATAACCAGTGGGGAGGGACGGAGCACCCTGGTGGAGCAGTGGTTAGGTCGATCACCTCCAAAGGACTCAGACCACATACCCCTGGGTTCGAGTCTCAGGTCCATGAGGGAAAACAACCAGTGTAAACAGCTAAAATGGAAATAAAATAAAAATGCTTCTTCCTCCTCTCCTCTCCCTTCCTGCCCTGTCTTCCTGCTTGCCTCCATTCCTCCCTGTACCTTTCCTTTAAATAAAAATAGTGGGGAGGCGATAACATGTTCAGGAATTAATAATCCATCCTTCTAAAAAATGCACAAATGATTCTGACTGATTTGTTTCCTCCTGTCATGCAATATTTTAAGATGGTCATTGTCATTTACAATACGTATATCTATTAGTAACGCTTCTCTTCATTTTCATGAAAACACGTTGGCTGATCCAGCGAGAATGTTAGCAAACTAGTTTGTTTAGCACAGTGCTCAAAGGTCAACTTTAATTAAAACAACGCTAGAGTTTAACGGTCTAACAGCAAAGTCAGCATCTTTTGCTCTCAGAGAGTTCCAAACCTCAACCCCCGGAACTTTCTAGCTCCCCTTCAATACCAACTCCTTCCCCAAGGTCCATTGCTATAAACGGCCTAGAAATCAGAGATGACTCCTGACATCAGTATTTCAGGAAGGAAATGGAATCCAAGCAAGTCTTTTGGGTCGCAGTCCCTCTTCCACGGGGACTATATCTGAGCTATAGGAATCTCTGCACTAGGCACCTTGATATTACTTTCTGAATCTGTATAGTAGCAAAAGCAAGCACAGGTAACCAGTGCTCTGATTCAAAATCAAGTTCTCCAAGTTAGTAAAGAAGAAGGACGCAGCACCTAAAATAAAGCAGCTCTAGTTAGAGGCATTAAGAAAGGGTTAAATTTAACATCTGAGTTGTTTTCCTGCCAGCTAATACCTTCACTTTGACCTAGGAGGGTGAAAGAAAAGGAGATAATTCCCAAATATTACTGTGGCTTTGTCAGTGTGTTGGGATTATGGACTTCTATTTGGAAACTATGTCCTGTCCTGACATTTGCCTCCATGCCCCAGGCCAGGGAAATCTTCCACAGGAGAAAAAAGATTCCAAGAGGAAAACAATTCTAGTAGCATTTCCCCTAATGAATTGGGTTTCACCTACCTTAGAAGTGGAGACACAATGGGCCCCGGTGAGAAACAAGCAAGATCCCACCATGGACCAAAATCTTAAAGGGACCTGCTGTTTTTATTGCCGACCGTCACACGCTCCCCGGGGGAGGAATCCTCTTGGTTATACCATCATAATGCGTTTCTGAAATTTGAAAGAGTCTGCATCTGGGTCAACACACCCCAACTCCCTAAGCCTTTCCTGGTTTCAAGGGCTCCAGGCAGAACAGGCAAATAGTCCAAAGTGATTGCAGGGTCGGTGGACCCTGTGGGGTTCATATCAGACTGTTCTGAGGAGTGGTAAGTCACAGGGTCTATAATGCAGCTATTTTTAGTGAAACTTAATTCCTCCCCCAAGTTCTCTTGCATCCAACTTGTTCTAAGTGTAGGAGACCAGCTGTGGTCAGATCATCTTACTGGACCAAGGCTCTGTCAAGGCGAAGGAACCAAACCAGGGAGGTGGAGCAAAAAGTTGGCGACCGCTAGTGCTTTGGCTCTGCCTCCCTGTCTCAGGCATCTCCAGAGGAGGAGGATCCTTTGGAAAGGAAAGCTTTACCACCCAGAGAAGTGGGCATTCCCCTCCAACCTGGCAGAAACGTGATCGGTAGACGACATTAGAGGGAAAAATTGAGAAGTTGGCAGTCCTTTCCCTCTCTTCCCCAGTTCCTACAATATCTCCCCCTCCTCTCTCCCTTGCCCCCGAAATCCCCCACCACACACACACACAACGTGAATGTGTATATGACAGGTTCTGCAAGCCAAACCCGGATCTTGGCCTGACTTGCTAGAAGGGTCTAGAAGAGAATGCCTCCAAGAGCCAGGTCAGGGGTGAACTTCTGAGGAGGACTGGTATCTAGTCACTTTGCAGCTGTCACTCACTGTCCAAAGAGGTAGTTTTAATGGGGAAGAAAATGCAAGGGACATTTATTTTGGCTCCAGACCTTGGCCAGAGGTGTTAATTCAGAAGAAGACAGCTCTCCGAGATCTTGGGAGTGTTAATAGCCTTCCCCAGATTCATCTGGGTAATTGTTTTACAAACTGTGGGCCATGACCCATTAGATAGTAGTTAAATATGTGTAGTGGGTTGTGGTCGGCATTTAAAAAGGAAAGAGTAACTAGCATAGATTGACTACAATAGAGAAGAGAATCTGGAGTAACATACTGCACTCAGTAAGGGTGTCTTGTTCGTGACATATTTGTGTCTTTGATCTGTGTGTACTCAAATCACCGCATATAATATATTTCGTACTTATGGTCACCAGAAAGCTACACTTTTTGGAAAAACACTCATCTAGTTGATTTGGGAGAAAAGAGTACGAAGGTTAAGTCTTCAGTCTATCTCCAATTTCATAAATACTCCTACCACAACTCTAACCATTATCTTTGGGTGCACATTCTGTGCCAAGGACTAATCTAAGTATTTTATGTTTATCGTCTTATTTAATACTATCACACCTGTGGTCAATTTATTCGAGTTCTCCAGAAGAAGCTGTGAGCTTCACTATTAAGTTCAAGCAACTGACAAGACCACTTCCTTCTTTAATTGGTCAGTACAGGATTAAGTTCATTGGTTAAACACATATGAAAATCCTGGCTGGTAGTTTTATATAATAAAATAGGGCTTGAATATTTAGTGAAACAATTTCATATTCCCAGGAACTTCTAGTCACTTCTTAATTAAGAGGAAGTTTAATTTTGAATCAGCTTCCTAGTTGACTCAGATTCCCATACCCTCAACCCAGCCTCAAAATCCTCTCATTGGCATCTGAAAAAGAAGAATCTGATTTCAAGGTGCTATATTTTCATAGTCTTACCCCTCTAGTTGCTTCCACTCTATTCCACACAAAAATCTTGTTCCAGGGCACATTTGGTTTTTGTCTTTTTATAGTTTGAGCTAAATCAGTTCAACCACTTTCAAGTTGATGAGGGAAAAAAAAAAATCATACTTATTCCACTTCCAAAATAAGCTCCTCTTTTGGGCACAAGGACGCTCAGAAAAGGCTGAAACTCTGAAACATCCCACTTCACATATGGGTACTTTTAGGTCCTCATTACTTTTAAATTGACTCTTAAAATTCCTAGTGATTTGCTCATTTTGCAAACTCGTGCTGTTGTCAGTTTTGACTCCCCATTGCATGTACCCGGCTTGCACACCCAGTATGTCATAGACCAGAGACACTTCTCCCAACAAGTGCCACCTTCTGGAAGGTGTGTGTCAGAACCCCCACAAGAACAAGCCTTAGGCCAGGGATCAAAGTTCCAATATCAGGGCAGTGAATTGTCCCTGGTGCCACCCAGCTGAGCAAAGGAATGCAATCATCCAGATCAGTAAGGAAAGCCAACAGATGAGTCTGACATGCGAGATGTGTCCCATGTGTAGTAGGTGACCAGGACGGACCCTCTGCAGAAAGGAATAAAGGAACAGCACGGACTGAAGAAGCCCACCAATAACTTCAAAGGACAATGTCACTTTGCCCAATCAGGAACTGAAACCTGACCTGATGACCCTCTCTCCATCCTCCTTCCTCACCATGTGGGTTTTTTTCATTAAAAACCCAGGCTGCTGGCATGACAGACAGTCAGACCCAGTCTGGACCATTCCTTTATCCTCCAATTAAATCTCTGCTTGGTCACTCACCTAACTCTATGGTGAGTTCTTTGAGCTACCGGAGCCCCACAGTGTGTGAGGTCAAAGGGCAGGAAATACTGAACACAGCCTCCTGCAGAGCCCCCCGAGGGAGTGTGGGTTAGGTCAAAGATGCCCCAAAGGGAAAGTCCCCTTATGCTTCTTGGCTGCTTGCCTGAGCCAGAGCAAGATGGCACAGCTGGCTGCTGGCTTCAGAAAGGCTGAAACTTGACCTAACTGGCTATGAACTCCTCTGCAGCAGTTCTTGGCCACCCTTCAGAGCTTCTCCGATCTCTTTGTTGGGAATGAAAATTAATTGACTCATCAACACGTGCAGAATTTCCAGACAAGGAGTTTGTCCTCCATTGTTCCCAATGACCAATCAGAGTGTGCGTGGAGTGAGCGGTGACGGGGGCCATGCTGTCAGGAGTCCAGCCTAAATCTCAGCTCTCTGCCCTGGGGGCCCAAGTATTTCCGGGCTGGGTTTCCACTCTGAGGGACAGACATTCTCCCCCCACCTGTAGCTACATCCTTCCGTGGCTTTTCAAAACAGGAACAGTTGTCTCAGTCCTCACATTCTCCAGGCAATTCTATTTTTGCCGGATGGAATGGGATATTGCAGGCCAGCTCCAGCCGGAGCAGGACTCCCCGCCCCAGGGCATGCTCCTAGCCTGCTGTTCCAGTAACCACACTCGGGGGAAGCCTTGTGGGAAGGACAAAGAGCAGGGTTCTACTTCCCAGCCTTACCACTCTGCCTGGAGCTTCAATGAACAAAGGACATTTAATAATAGAATTCCTTCTCTGATATTTTTAGCACCAATTGCTCAAAGCTGTTTTAGGCTTTATTTTTAAAATCGCAGCCTTTGTCACAACCTCCCCAGGAACTGGTGCAGAAAGCAGGTATTAATTGCAGCTCCACTTTGCAGACAGGGAAACTGAGGGATGAATGAGAGAGGCTATACTAAGATGAAGAAAGCCCATCCAAGCATGGGGCCAGGCTAGGCTGACCATATGTACCATTTTAAATGGGACAATACAGTTTTTTTCATACTTCCCGACCATCCTGTCATTTTAATATATATGTCGATTTGTCCCGTTTTGGTGTTTTTTTAAGAAGCATTTTAAAATTTCATTTCCATTGTAGTTGCTCACACTGGTTGCTACCCCTTCCCCCGCAACCCGGAACTCAAACCCAGGGGTATGTGGGCCGCACTACTTCAGAGGCAATTGGCCTAACCACAGCTCCGTGGGAGCATGTGAATTTGTCCCTGTTTTATAAACCAGGGCTGTATTTAGCATGGGTCAAAAGGGGCAGTTCAGTTGTCCAAGACCAATTTGTTGAGGGGACTCAAAAGCAGATGCCCTTTCACCCGGCATTAAACATGGGCCTTGCCAGCAATGACTATGGTGTGCTGTGGTGGGAAGGAGATTCCCTACCACTACTGCCACATGTTTGCATCTGTTTCTTCAAAGGGAGTAGAACACCACAGCATGGTCGAGTCACAGGTTAAGTACAATGTGGGTTATCTCTGGCACGGGGTTGGTTATTGTACATTTCTGCCCCTGGGATGGTTAAAGCAGCATATGTTTTAGGCAGGACATTTAGAGCAGGGCTTATAGGGGCAACACATTTGGTATTTGTTTAAGGTGCCAAAATTCCTTGCACTGGCCCTGGCTGTTTGTATGAAGTCCTGCCAGAACACACGTTGTTAATATGTGATCAAATATCACCATCACATAGGACTTACTTGTAGCTGGCCTGGCTGCTCTGCTCCTGCTCGGATTGCTCCACCTCCTCGCCTCCCCTTAGTCGCCTGCACATAACCCCATCCAGTTTTTGCCATCCTTATGTCCTATTTTTGTCTCAAGGAAATATGGTCAGACAGGCTGATGAAGCTGTGGTCCTTCACTCACTCATTCACTCATTCACCTGACATTAGCTAATTTCTGATTCTTTTCTACTCACTACACAAGGCATGTGGTAATTAGAGAAGAACAAGTTCATGGTCTGCTCTTATATCAACAAAAACATTTAAAGGAGACAAAAAAGGAAGAAGTAAGCTTAATGATTGAAAGGGTTTTGAGAGGCATGTCAACCAAATGCAAAAGTTAGAACTTGTTTGGATCCTGACTCAAACATACCAAATATAAGAACACATTCAGGAAATAATAGGGTGAATTCTAATATGGACTGGATATTTGATTATAAAGGAAATGTTGATTTTGTAGATGTGGCAGAATTATATTGAAAAAACTACTTTACCATTTAGAGACATATATCAAAATATTTCTAGATGAAATACGATGTCTAAGGCTGGCTTTAAACAATGCATGATAGAAGGTGTGGGTACAGATATATAATTACATGAAACAAGAATGTGCTTGAGTTGAAGATTGTTGTGACTGATAGTTTTCTATTTAGTTTTGTGTATGTGTAATATTTCTACAACGGAATAAATTTTTTTAATGTCATGGAACCTGCTCTCAAGGAACTCTTCAGTCTGAATCCCCCTGAGAGCTTTAGTGACAGGCATTTGTGATGAGCTCGACCACCCCTGAGCTACAACATCCAAAATCAAGGAACAAGAGATCCCAGGTCCAGCAATACTGATGAGGTTGAACAGGAGCAGCCGTGACTGATGCAGGTCTTGATGTCATTATTTTCTATGACATCTCATCAGGGACTCACTGGCTGTGTTTGAACTAGAAGGATCAGAAGGTCCTGAAGGGAAAGTGAGTCTGAAGACTGGCAGTGCTTCCCAATGCTATACAACAAACAACAGAAGTTATCAGAAGTCTAAAATCTGGGGACCCTGGCTCCCATAGCAGGATTGTGTTCTTTAAACATCTAGGGGGTGCCCCATTTGTGCCAGGAACCATACTGAGATTATACTGTCAAACCAAGACCAGATCCTTAAAGGCAGAGAAATAAGCACTTTGTCCATACTACTGACCTTACTCCAGTATTTCCAATACAGTAAGCACTTGACTCGAGTTGGATTTAATTAATACTGGGGTCCTGGAGAATAAATTTTTCTTTGTCTTGATTTGGCATATGCTATGAGTTATATTATGTCCTCCCTAAAATTCATGTTGCAATCCTAACCTCACCCCTAGTAACTCAGATGATCATATTTAGAGACAGGATCATGACAGATGTAATTGGTTAAGATGAGGTCATTAGGGTAGTGGGTCTTAATCCAATATGACTGCTGACCTTATAAAAAAGGGAAATTTAGACACAAGGACAAACACACACGGAGGGGAAACCACCACACAAAGAGACATAAGGAGAAGACAGCCATATACCAGTCAAGAAGACAGTCCTGGAATAGACCCTTTGCTCAGAGCCCTCAGAAGGAAGCAACCCCGCTAACACCTTGATCTCAGACTTCTAGGTCCCAGAAACATGAGATAATATATTTCTGCTGTGTAAGTCTCCCTGTTTGTGGTACTTGTATGGGATCTGTCTGGTATGGAATCCCTAGGAAACACATACAGCAGACCTGAGTAGGCAGTGGAGTGGGAGAGGAGGCAGTTGATGGAGGGTTGACGGAGAAGAGATTAATTTCACATATATGTATTGTAGCCCTTTGATGTGGCCTGTGCCTTTGGTAGGCACCATGGGAACCACAGAGATGATCTTTTTCTCCAAGTGTCCAATAAATGACAGTCAGAGAGATGAAATGTTGACCCACAGCCATAACATACGAAAGAGTGGAATGTCATCTGAACCATGAGGGGAGTACTGATAAAGCATGGTAGAGTTCAGAACAGGAAGAGAAACTCCCCCAGTAAGAGGGGAGAATCAGAAAAGACTGAAAGCAAGGGCTGTCAATTAGGTATGTGGTAAAGAATGAGTCTGATTAGGATAGGCAGAAATAGCAGGAAAGAGCACTTACAGTGGGAAAACAGCATAGTATAGGTATGACAGTGACATTAAACAGGGACTCTGTTGGGAACAGTGAGTAAGTCTTCACATTGGAGTCTAAAATGAGTGAAATAAAGTCTGAGGTGAAGCTCAGTTTGAAGGCAGTTGGCGTAGTGCAGATGAGATATCGTGGTGGCCTGAAATAGTACAGAGACAGGGCAGAAGGATTCAAGGCAGACAATGTAGCTCCAAATAAACTTTATTAATGAAGATTTCCCTCAGGTTCAGGGCAGCAGCAAGCACAGGGGTCGTAATTCAAAATAATAAGTAAGCCATTTAGGCCTATCCTGGGGCAACCTGTCTTCAGTCCCAACACAGCTAATTGGACACTCATTTCATTCCACTTTGAGAAAAAAACTAAGATAAAATATATGCAGTGCTGGGGAAGAATGAGACAGATAGACCCAGACTGAGCACTAGAGAAAGAAGGCTTTTAAGAGGAAGTGACATACACATTAAGACCAGAAAGGAAAGAGTGAAAGAGGAGGATCAAGAAGGAAACTTCTCAAGTAAAAAAGAAGGCTGTGGAATGAGAAAAACATTGAAAGAAGGTCAAGGTACAAGATGAAGCTAGGGAGGCAGAGAGGGAAAAATTACACATGGCCTTACGGACTATGGTAAGGAGTGGGGACTTCATTTTGACTGCAATGAGAAGTCATTCAAGTGTTCTAAGCAAGGGGTGATGTGCTCTGAGTTATATTTTTTAAGTCTCCTACAGGCAAAATTGTGAGAATTTACTGGAGAAGGTAGGAGTCAAAAGTAGTAGACCAACTGGTTGACAACTACAGGACTAGAGGGAGAGATAATGGGGGTCTTTTTTAGAACAGAGGGTTGGGAGAGCAGTGGACAAATTTGGTAAGAATTAGATAAAAAGAATCAATAGCATTAAGTATCCAATTGGAAGTGGGGGTAAAAGAGTGGGAAGCATCATTAATGACACCTAAACCTTTTACAGACCAGAGAAATGGCAGGGGCAGGGATGAGGTTGAGATGAACATGTTTAAAAGTAAAGATGGTGAGAACAGTGGATCTGAGCACAATGCTTGCTGAGCAGGGCAACATGAGTGTAATGGCTTCAGCAGGCTGAGGACTAATTTTATCTCACATACTCTCTCAAAGTCATAGGCTCACTGAGCAACATGCGGTGTCATGGCACCCCACTTCTTATTACTGACTCTTTGTGAGCATTACCACGGTGATGGTGCTGGGTATGTGCTCTTGCTTATCTCTATTCTCCAGAAGCTGCTTTTCTAAGACTTCGCAGGGATGGGTTCAGTGTCTGCAAAGAATGGTATAGATAGCGTCAAAGACAAGGAGATTTGGTGTCATCCTGGAAGTACTTGTGGACCAGAAGACCACTACAACCCCCACCTTCCACTGGGAGAGACCCATGAAGTGTTTTCTCAGCCGACAGTTCAGAGATACAAGTCTGGTGGAAAGGTATATTTTTCCCAATAATACTAAATAAAATTCCAGAATAGTTTCATAGAAATGAATTGGTACTGTGACCAAGAGGCTGACATTAACCAGGAGGCCAGGCCCAAGTCACAGGTTCAGCCCTGAGGTGTGGATTGGGATCAATTCCTCCCAAGCCAATTAAACTGAGAACAGGGGTCAAATGTTTCCTCAATGAGAAATTAGAGTCATCCTGAAATGGGGAAATGAATCCTGGGTAAGAAGCTGTGGTCTAGATAGTCAACGAAATTCTGGGCAGCTGTTTAAAAACAAACAAAATTGTGCCCTTTGCAACAACCTGGATGGAATTAGAGGGGATCGTGTTAAGCAAAATAAGTCAAAGAAAAAGAGGAACACAGGACGGTTTCAGTCATATGTGGAATATAAAGAAACGAAACAAATAAAAAGAAAAACCCCAACAAAATTCACAGGACACAAGACAGGGGCTCCCAGGGGAGTGAGAGGAGGGAGGGCAGGAAGGAGGAACAAGATGGTGGTGAAGGACATGAGGACTCTGGTGCTGGGTATGAGGTGAAAGACACACAGAATGAGGTGTGAATTCAATGTCCTAAATGTATATAGCAATGTGAACAAAAGAAGTAATAAAAGTTATTTGAAAAGAAACAGTGGTAATCGTCTTCTGTTCTATCTCTCTATACACCAAGGTGATATGAAAAGCCAGCGTATTTCTCAAAGCATACACCATAGCCGGAAGTCTTGAAAACAGCCCATCCATCCTGTTGCTCTGATGCTCCTTAACCCTTGGGGTCACTGGGAATTACCTGATGGGCTTTTCCCTCTGTAAGAAAGTAGTAGTCATATTCAGAAATGTAATATACTTTAAACTTCTTTCAACATACATCTACAATAATGGCTTTCCAAAATGAGGCAAATGGATTGAGGACTGCTTCTCAAATGACAGAATCATCTTCCTATTTATCCACACAGGGCTGAATATGTGTTATTTGGGGTGTAAAGGAAGAGGGCCCATGGCTTTGAGTCACAAATGCACAGAAGGCCTCAAAGTTAAACTTTTGACATGATCTTTAAAGGATAATAATATTAACAACAATAATAACAACAGCTGACTCACAGTATTCGCGATGTACCAGGGCCTGTTCTGAGCCTTATATAGATAATTCATTTAATCCAAATATTTTAAGTGCATGTTAAATTTGCTAATATATTAATATTTTAAATATAGCACAAGTGTTGTAATCCTATGTTGGCATTACTTCCTTTCCTAATATATTACAAACATAAGAGACCTAGATATTAACCTTTTAAAGGCCCACCTACTTTCCATATAGTCGTTCACCCATCCATTTATATATTCAATAACCACACCATCCACCCACTGACTCATCTATCTACTCAGCCATCAATCTATGCGTTCACTCATCCATCCATCCATCCATCCATCCATCCATGCGCCACCAACCCAGAATACCATATAGCCAGCATTTGCTGAGTTTTTTCCATTCAGTCAAGTCCTGTGCTTGGTGTTAGTGATATAGAGGCGAAGAGGACATACTATCTGTGCCTGAGTTGCTCATAATGTGGTAGAGAAGGAGTAAGCACAAATGGACAATAGAATCTGGAAATGACTGGAACAGTGGCCTGGAGAAAGAGCACCATACTAAGTCTGTTTGCTTGATTATTTTCAGAGGTCTCAAGTCAAGGAGGAAGAGACATGGAGAATAATAGTAGGGAGATGCCAGCAAGAGTTTTTCACCTTTTAGGGTGACAATACTTTTGAAAAATCTGATGAAAATTGCATGCTGTCCTATAAATGCATATAGATACCTGTACACACATTTTGAACAGAATTTTCTAAGTTTTACACACCTTATTTGGAGGACCTCTCTTTTGAAGTAATCAGAGGAGAAGAGCATTTCAAAGCTTTTTTCTGAAGAGCAACAACCTGAGATGATAGAAGGAGCGCTTGCTTCTCGGGTCATAATGACCTTGGAAAATCTGATGAAAGCTCTCTCTCTCTAGATAAAAGCATATATACCAATTTGTACTCAATTTTCACTTTAAAAAAGTGGAAATTCCTTAAAAAGGAAAGTTTCAGATCAGCTCTGTTATTCACTAGCCGTGAGACCTGGGGCCTCTGTAACCTAATTGGTATAATGAGAGTAATAATAGCACTTGTCTTCCTCGCAGGGTAGTTGTGTCGATCAAATGCAAAATTGTGTTTAAAGCATCTTCAGAGAATTGGCAATCAATAACTTATATTTCCCTTTCTTTTCCCTAAGCAGAATTTAATTTTTAAAAGCAATGAGATGACAATGTAGTCAAGAGATTAAATTGATCTTTTCTTATTTCCTGTGGAGTCGGGGGGTTGGGTTTTTTGGTTTGTTTGTTTTTGCCTCTTCTATCACACAGGCAAGTCTGTCTGGCCTCATTTTCCTCCTGTGGCTTTTTATGGCCAACTCTTTAGGTTACTTAGAGCCCCTGAGGGTAACCACTGAGATGTTGACCCCTGCTTAAGGCAAAAGACCATTCTTTGTCTTGGGGAATCTATTTTTCTACCTGAAAAGGGCTTCCTTGGATCTTTTTGTAATGATGACTTTTAGAAGTTCACAGCCAGTCACATACTGATTCCCAATTTTACAGTGTAAAAGCATGGGTGGGAGGTGCTATGTCATGCCTGTGGAAGACTATCCCCACCACTCTAGCTAATCATTTAGCACCGCATCCAGGGGCTACATTCATTACTTAGGATAACTTTAACACAGTCCCACAAACCAGGTGGCATTTATTTAGAGAAATTTGCTCTCTCACAGTTATGGAGACCAGAAGTCAGAAATCAAAATGGGAGCAGGGATGGCTCCTTCAGAGGCTCTGAGAGAAAACCACTTACGGCGTCTCTCCTCGTTTCTGGTGACTCCTGGCAACAGTTGACATTCATTGGATCACGGATATGTCACTCAACTCTGCTGCCATCTTCACATTCCCTTCTATGTGTTACTCTCAATCCCCTGTTCCTTTCTCTTAGGAGGACATTATCCTTGGCGTTAAGACCCATCCACATAATCCAGAATGATATCATCTCAAAATCCTTAATTTAATTACATTTGCCAAACCCATATTTTAAATAAGATCTTATTTCCAGGTTCTGGGAAATAAGAACTGGGGGTCAACCCACTACAGGTCTTATTTCATGATATAATTACTTTATAAAGGAAAAAAAAAAACATTCATTGCAAATTGGTGTCAGACCACAGTGCTGTGGGTTGGATTTGCATTACCTCATTCAACCTTCACAACCAATATAAGAGCAGAGGCTATGTTCATCCCCAAGGCTGAGGCTGAGGGTGCTTCAGTAATTAGGCCCGGGTCATACAACTAGTATGCAGCAAAGTCGGCAAACCCATCTCTGAAACTAGCTGATCCTGGGCAAGGTGTTCATCTATGTGTTTTCCAAATCAAAACATCTAACATTCATAATGACCAGACACTTTAAGTCCACAGTTAACAGTCCCTTTCTCCCCATAGTTGAGGAACCCAAGGAACAGAGATTTAGAAACTTGTCCAAGGTCAGACAGCAAAACAACCACGACCCTGGATACTCCTCATCTGTAAGATTAGGAATGAACATCTACGAAACATCCACTGCATCAGGTACTTTGCATTTTCCAATAAGGAGTCTTACTGGACACTTGCAAAACAGATACTATGATTATTCTGCTTTACAGAGGGGAAACAGAGACTCAAAGGAATGGAAGGACTTGCCCAGACATGATGGGACTGAGATACAAAGTCAAGTCTTTGCAGTTGGCCAGCTGGCCCTCATTGCCTCCCCAAGTTGTCATGAGGCTGTGTGTGCTGGGACTCACCTCTGAAAATAAGGGTCTAATTCTCATAGTGCACCTGCTCTTCTTCATCATCATCATCATAATTGCCATTATTGCAGTTTCTCAGCTTGAAATGCCCAAGGCTAGGGTCAATAATGCCTAGGGGTGTGATTGGCTGGCATAGCTCTGATCTGACTCTGATACTTTTGAGAAGAAAGTTATATAACCTGAGGGAAGACTGATGAATTGGCACGAAGCACACAGGTCCGGCACATAGAAGTCACACTTAGAGTATCTAATTAAGCATCAAGTGTGTGCCTCTTGGCAATGGCTGAAAAGAAGGTCAGGAGAAAACCATTCAGCTCCGAAAAACACAAGGGACTGAGAAAGTAGAAACCAGAGGCTCAAAAGAGCCACATGGCACCAAGGGATGTGGGGGTGGGGCAGGTTTAGCTGCTTGCAAGGATGGGGCTGAGTTAAAGATTGAATCTTATACACAGTGAAGGTCAAGGGCAGCAGGGATCCAGCACACAGGGCGCGTTCCCCAGCACACTAGCTATGTCTCCTACTTTCCCAATGTTTCCTGTGAATAATGCAATCAGATCTGAACCTTCAGCCCCACTTGACTCCTTTGCCCTCAACTCCTGTGGGACCTGCATTGTGGTGGTTGCCCACAGTCCAGAAGTCTCCTCAGGCACTATGCCGGTGGCTCTTACATTTCTTTTGAGAAGCTGTTCTTCTTGTACTGTGACTATGTGACTCTGGAGCACCTCACCTCCCATATCTTCTGTAGTCATGGGGGTAGGTCCAAAGAGAGCTCTTAAGATACAAGCCTGGTCAATCGGCATCTTTTTCTGACATTTCTCACATTGGAGCTGGAGATGAGGGCCTTCTTTAGTCTTGGGTGGCCTTGAAGCACACGAGCTGAGGTCACCCTGTGGTCAGGTTTCTCACTACACGGAGAATGAAGCTGACATTAAGAGAGGACAGGAGGGACGTATGCCTAAAAGCCTTCTTCTTGACTTCCAGCTGTCCCCAAGACCAGCTTCATTCTTCTCCTTCCCCTGGCTTGGTCACAGGTCCCAATACATTTAACCTTTTGTTGGTTTAGTCTCTACTGAATTATGTATCTTTCATTTTCAACAAAAAGTTTCCTTTTCTCAACTGAATTGTTTCTGTCATATTCAACAAAACAGTTCTTATACCTTCCACATCCCAGTAAGTCTTGTCTGCTCTATGATGTAATTCATCTCACTGAACGCCTTGAAGTATTTCTCGGAGGCAGCTAGCCCTCTTCACAGAGGAGGAAGTGGAAAAGCACAGAACTGACGTGAATTGTCTTAAGTCCTGAAATGGGACGCCTCCTCCTTGCTATTCAAAATTACTGACAATTCCTGAAGCATGTATCATAGCCCTCCTCTCCTTTCTGACCTTCCTGCCACCCACCTAGGTTAAGGCCTCTTTATACTTTTCCTGGAATGATACAATAGTATCCTAAGTACTTCCCCTGCCTCTCCTATCTCCAAACCTTTATTACGAAAACATACTGACTGGTTATGCAATTTGGTATTATACAAATTTGAGCACTTCTCATTTCCTACTCAGTTAAATCCTTAGCCTGGTGTTTAAGGCTGCTCGATGATGGGGATACGCTCTGAGAACTATGGGATTAGGTGCTTTTGTCATGTGAAAGCCACAGCATGAACCTACCTGGTAGAGTTACTGCACACCTGTGCTGTATATAGGGACATGGATGTATGCTTCTCTTCCTTCTCCAGTTACCTGTTATCAAGGTTCCACCTGTACTGCACGTGTCCCACGCATTCCTACCTCAGCACCTTTGCTCAAGCAGATCCTATGCTGAACTGCCCCTATCTCCGATGTGAAAATTCAATGGATTCTTAAAGGTCCACCTCAGAGAGCATTACTTTCATTAAGCTTTCCCAAGGCCACACATTATGTACCATGCTCCCTTGTAAGAATCCTTATGAACTCTGCAGTCTTCCCTTTTACAGCATTTTGCACATTGTTCTGGGTATCACAGCTACCTGAGATTTTTCTCAAAATCTTTACCAACTAAGAAAGAGAAGAGGGAAAGAGGATCTGTGCTTTCTTCCCTGATGTCCTTCAACATGCATTATGCAGCACCTTCTGCATGACTGGTGCTGTGTTTTGTGCTACAGACAGACATTTTACTAGATAACATGCCAGGTCCTAGTCTAAGAGTTTTCAACACTTTAGAGCATATCATTCTTAAACTAGTTTTATAAGGTAGATATTGTTATACCCATTTTATAGATAAAGAATCAGAGAAGTTAAGGAACCTGCCTAAGTTTGCCCAATGGCAGAAGTAGGATACAAACTCAGAGAGTTTGGCCCCCGAGGCCATGATCTTAAGCATGCCAGATTGCTAAATTGCCTTTGTAAGCTCTGCTCTCTCCCAGAACATTATTCCAATGTGAGTCTATCTACTCTTGCATCCTCAGGTCTTTCGTCTTTCATTCATTATCACACAGTTTATTGAGGCAGCCACTGATGGTGATTCAGCAGGGTAAATGGACTGAAAGATGGCTCCAATGATAT
>RJWH01007329.1:0-41576 GCA_004363575.1 Solenodon paradoxus | reverse complement strand
ATTTCATTTCACTTTCCTGGGCAACAGAGCTCTTACTATGTATCTATCCAGTGTGTGTGTGTGTGTGTGTGTGTGTGTGTGTGTGTGTGTGTGTGTGTGTGTGTTGTGTAGGAATGTATTACATCTATTTTGTTTCAGATTACCTATTTTTACTGATATAAAATTTAATACATTAAAATGCACAAATCTTAGATGTATAGCTTGAAGAATCTTCACATATGTAATCACCTATGTAACCACTAAAACAAAGAATATTTCCATCACCCCTATTTCCGTTAATAACCACCCTCTAGACGTAACCCTACCTTTACTTCGAATCAGCAGAAGTCAGTTTTGTCCATTCTTGAACTTCTAAGAAATGGGAAAGACTGCTTCATGGAAATGAAGATTTAAAGAAATTTGAGTGGTTATCACATGATGGGTGTTGGGGTTTTAATGTGCTCGACCAGTTACACACACACTATAATAATAAAAGAAGAGAGAAAATAACTTTTGCCAATATGTTACTGAGATCTTTGTCATTTCCTTGGTGTAGCCTGTCCTTGGAGACCCTCCTTTATCACTGTTAATATCTCATGTCATTTTTTTTTTTAGCTCCGTGTCTTAATGTTCAGGTCTCATCTGTATACCAGTTCCAAAAAAGGGATTGTGTCTTCTCTGCGCTCATTACTCACTCACAAGGTTGCAGCTGGGCCCACGCAAAGACAGTTTTGATTGGGAACAAAAATGCTTTTGGGAGCCAAGCACCTATACAAGTAGGGCCACATAGCTGTAGAGCAAGCATATCATACCTTGATGTGAGCAGAGAAGGAAGCAGTTTACTAAAATTGTGGCTACATATTCCTTAAAGCACTCCACTATAATAATGGAGAAATATTGTTGGTCCAATGTGTTCTATGTTGTGTGAAAGAGAAGATACAGGGTCAGGATACAAAGGAGTCAGCAGCCTTTCTTGTTTGCCTCAATCTCTTTGTCATCTCCAGATGACTTTTTGTTTGTTCCCAGAAATCTGCCCTGGGTCCTCTTTTCCTTCCTCCACATACTCTCCCTGGGGAATTTCATCATCTGTTGTGGCTTCGGTCATCATCTCTAAAGGTGTGACTCCCACATAAGTTCATGTCAGCTCAGCCTCAGACTGAGTCCTTGATCCTGTCTACTCTTGCAGAACACGTGCCTGTCCCATAGGCATTTTCAAGTCCACAGACCTAGACTGGACTCAGACCCTCCTCTTCTCCCAATATGCTCTATTTCTGGTAGTCTGTGTGTTGATGAGGTGATTCTCCTCGCTTGTGAGTTCTACTCATCCATGGGCTGACCCCTCCTCTCCATTTGCATGGTCCCTGCCCTTGTTTCCCACTAGATCTTTCCCTCAAGTCTCTCTGTTCTGTCCCCCTTTATTTGTTCTGCTGTTACTGCCAGAGGGATCTTTCTGGTATAAGATCTGGTCACTCTCTGATTCAAAAGACTTCAGTGACTTTCCATTTCAACGTCTTCATCTGGCACACATGGAGCCTTTCATGACCTGGGCCTGCCTGCTTGTCCAGACATACCACCCTGCCACTCTCCCTTCAAACTTGGAACCTCAGTAGTGTCTCAGTGCTACTCTCCTTTTGTGAAGTCTTCCTTAAGTCCCTGTCCTTTAAACATAGGAACTCCAGGAAATAAATTATACAAACAAGTGAACTTCAAAGTAGCTTCATGGAGACCAGTGTTAACAGTTGTTTACATTCTTTCCTCCTTACCTATTAGTTTCCAAAAAAACAGAATCTCTTGTTCATCCTTGCACAGAGATGCTGCTCACTATCACTTGTTAAATGAATGAGTGACTAAGTAAAGAATGCAGCATTGAAAAGAAGTTGGATGCTATTTCTACCCTTCTTAGACTTATCTATGGGAAAACTGATGAAGGCTGGAAAGGTAAAAGACCAATAAGCAGCTATTCTTTGGAACATATTTATCTTGGGTTTTTTTTACTAGGGGGTCATTTAAATGTGTAGGGGATGAGACAGAGACTCCAGCAAATTACCTTCTGTTTTAGATTAATCAGAGAGGTGAGGACTTCAGGACTTGGGCTGGGGTGGTAGTAAGGGAGCCTGCTGGAGGGTGGGATAAGGTTTTCCAGGCACTGGGTGTGTTTTTGGAAGAGGCTTCTATGCATCAGTAGAATATTGCTAGGAAGGCACTTCGAGTAGATTTGCCGAAACAGCAGCAAGGTCAGCAGTACAGGAGTGAGATAAACACTTAGATGGTGAGATAATTCAGGGCACAGGACTAAGGAGGCAGGGTTCAGATTACTTGGGTCTAGTTCCTTTCCAGTGTGTTCAGATATTCCACCCTTGGAGATCATATCTAACTCATCCGTGGGTCTTAAGGGCAATCTGCTATAACTGTTAGCTAAATGAGTACTTTCCATTCCTCAGGTCACTGAGGACAGAAATGAAGTTAGGAAAAGCTTACTCTGCCCACTTCCCACCCATATATATGCGTATACATACATCCACACTCACTCTTGAACAAACAGTATTTCAACGGAGGATGTGCGATCACACCATTTGATCACACCGGTTTTGGGAGAGGTTACCTCTAAGGTTTTCATTGTTCTCTTCCAGAGTGGAGGTAGGTTAGTAAGCACAGACAGATTTGTGCATACGTGTGTTCAGCTTGTATAAAGCACAGTGTTTGCAAACTTTCTGATGGCCTCATTAGTTTCATATAGTGGGGGAAATAATTACACATCAAAGAGGGTAGGTGACTCGTCTTGGATCACAGAGTAACTTTGGACAAGTTGTAAACTTTCTAAACCTGTTTTCTCACCTCTACAATGGGAATGATACTACTATACTAGATATTACAGTTATTGCTCCACATTCTATTCTGCTCCTCCACCACCACGTAGCTGCTAACTTCTGAAAATGAGAATCAGAGTAGTGTTCAAGCTTAGGGAGTTACCCACCTCCCAGAGATATTTGAAAATGAGTAGGGACATTCTTGATTTTCACGATGACTAGCAGGGCTCTTACTGACATTGAGAAAGCAAGAGCCAGTCCTGACCGTACACTGGTCCTGATGGGTCCAAGTCAATCTGGATAAGCCTTTCCTTTTGCCACAATGAGGGATCGATATATTCCTTACCTGTAAAGGATTGCCTTTCCAGATGGAAAACTGAGTAAGCCACAGGAATATTAATAAAGAAATATTAGCCAGTGGTTTCACTGGTGATAGAAGTTTGGTCCTGCCCGCATTGTTTCCTATGGTTTCTGATGGTTTCATCTTATCCACTCCCATTGTCTCTAACGGTGGAGTTAGTATCTCCCAATGCTTTTTTAATCCCTACAGCATCAAGCCTAACACATGCAGTAGTCTCAATAGACGATTGCTGCGTTCAGTTGAATAGATTTAGGGGTTAGATTTAGCCTGGAAGTGTGGGTTTAGGAGAAAGTTTCCAGTGCCTACAAGCACCACTGGACTGAGATCAGTTGGTTTGGATCAGTAAGTCTCTTAGAATCACGGGTTAGAAACTGATAGGTTGTGGGACACCCTAACTTTCTAGTAGTTTAGTGTATCATCTTTTTAAAGGGTCATTGTGATTTTTACCCAAGGATAGTAAACCTCTGCATGTCTCCCAGTGATACCTGGAATTGTGGTGGGGGGACTGGGGCACTTTGTGTTGTCACATGAATAGAAGTCACCTATGACACTCAGTGTGAAAGGGTCATGTATTCAAAGTGGTCTCAGAGCACAGCAAAGTCTGTATAATACAGAATTGTCTTGTTTCAAATGCCAGCGGTAGTCCCTCTAACAAACACTATAAAAACTAGTTTAGTCAGGAGGAGAAATCAGGTGATTGTCACCAATAAATAATCTTTATTTGAGACATATTTTAATTCAATATAAAGAAGCACATTCTCTTTTTTCTTGTAGTCTTATTTTCCCCTCATGAATATTAAGAACTAAGAAATTTCTCTGTTATGTGTAAAAATATATTTTGTATGTTTCTAAACAAAAAAGATCCGATTGTCCCTCATTCTGCAACTTCCATTTTCACTTTATAATATTCCTTGGATATGTTTCTGTATAACTAAATGATGATAAATTTGATGATAAAAATAATAATTGCTATTATTTATTCAATGGTAACTCCAAACCTCACACTAATTGCCCTGCATATAATTCATTTAATCTTCACAACAACCTTTGGAGCTAGGTGCTTCCATTAACCCTTGTGGCATGCAGACCACAGGGCACTCCTCATTCCCCATGGTCTCTGCCTCCTGTTGTTTACACCCTGTTACAAGACAAGTCCTATTATAAGGGTGGGACTGATGACTTGCTTCTAACCAAAAGAGTACGGCCAAGATGATAAATGTCACTGGATATTTATATTTCTCTATATAAGACTCTATCTCAGTTAAAAAAAACTAGTTTTGGAGAGCCTTTTTGCTGATTTAAGGAAGGAATCAGCTATGTTGCATGGAATTAAAGGTGATCTCTAGAAGATGAGGTCAACGTTTATTATCTGCGGGTGACATCTATCTTAGAACCAGCAAGAAACAGGGGTCCTCAGTCCTACGGACGTAAGGGAATTAATTCTTTAAACAATTTAATTCTAATTGAAAGCAGATTCTTCCCCATTTAAGCCTCTGCATGAGAACATAGTCCATCTGACACCTTGAATACAATTGTATGGATCCTGAGCTGAGAATTCAGCTAAGTCCTCTCTGGACCCCTGACTTATATTAAGATGATACATATGTATTGTTTTAAGCTTCTAAGTTTGTAGCAATTTATTATACAGCATAGGAAACAGATGAGGAAACTGAGGCAGAGATGAGTTAAATAACGCACCTGAGGTCAGGCAGTACCAAAGCTGGTCTATGAACCCTGGCTTCAGAGTTCATGTTCTTCGCCATTCTGCTTCTTTACTTCTACACAGGACTATATCATTCTTTTAAACAGCTGGAGATACAGGAAACAGGAGAAAGGTGAAGGGAATCCCCAGGGGATGGTAAAGGGAAGTTCCAGATGACAAGTAGTCACCTGGCGTAGAGGGTCATCAATCCATGTTAGAATAAGCCAAGGGACTTTGAGCGAGGACTCTTCAAAGAGGTGAAAAGGCTTAAATACCTGATGTCTATGAATGTCTTGAGAGGAAATCAAGACATTTAGCAGAAAACTGAGGTTTGAGTTACTGATGTGTAAATAAAGAATAAGCAAGGGTAAAAATCAAGAATTTTTATTCATTCCAGAGGAAACACAGAGTTACGTAGGAAAGGAAAAATAATCATGGTGTACCTTATGACCCAATTCCAGGAAGTATTTAGTTAAAATAATGTTGACACTAAAGGCTGATCTCACCAAAATCACTACATAAGCTATACTGGAACAACGAGGAGATCGAAAGTGCATATTGTGAGTCAAGAATGAAAGAAATCAAAATCATGTAATGCGGGATGTTATGGAGAATGCCGAATAGTGAAAAACGAAGAAATAGCAATATAACAATGTTATTTAGAAATGCAGAGGTACAATTTTCTAAAAGAATGACCTTTAAAAAATGGAAAGTGGATGCCTCCAGGGAGAAACTTCTATTTTCCTTCACCAATCTTGTTGAACTATTCAGTTCCTTCAGTTGCATGCATGTGCAAATTAGATTTTTTACTTTAAAGAATGTGCCTCCTTTCACATGTTGTTTATGTACAAAATATTTCAGAAGATCTTTTAGGAGGGTGATGCCAAGGTGATCCAAGCATCCTGAGGTTTGACTGGATGAAAATTCTTTTCCATTTTCTTCCCAGCCTAGAGTGTGCCAACCTAATACTTTTTTAGTAATGGAACTATTTCCCAGTTTATTTCTCATTAAACTGAAATATAACTTCAAATAATCTTTCAAATAACCATTGGTTTTAATTTTAAGACTTGGGACAGAAAGAGTAAATCCAATCCATCTTCTTTATCAGCTTCTTTGAGACATGAGGGACTGTCCTGCTGACAAACTATCCCTATTTCCTACACCCACTTGAATGGTTTTTCTCACATCCTGTTCAACTTCCTGTGATGACATTCCACTTCTAAAATATGTGTGCGTGCGTGTCTGTGTGTGCACACATGTGCAAAACAGAACAGAATATCCCAGTTGTGACTTGACCACAGGACCCCTCCTCCTTGGCTATATTAGTGGCGAAGAGCAGAGACTGCAGGGCCAGGCGATCAGGTTTAGATGCAGCGTTGACACTTCCTGATGATGTGTCTTGTAATGAGTTAGCTTCCTTTGTCTTTCAGTTTCCTCATCTGTAAGTTGGGGATATTTTCATTCGATTCTAAGATGCACTATTTTTTTTTTTCTGTTTTAACATCCTTGAAAATCAAGTGTGGCTTACTTTCGAAGGTGGCTGCATTTTATCTGAAAAGATAGTTGCTACGGATGATAGCGCCCTTACTCAGTTCTTAGAACTCTGTTAATTTTGTTAATCCCTTTTATGTATTTATTTTGATAAATTCTTCACTTCTTTTTATTTCTCATGTTTATTTTTTTGAAATTTGTAAATAAATCTTACTATTTATCATTAAAACCTTGAGAAATTGGGGTCCAACTTACAATCAATGGTGGCTTAGACTAGAATAACTTTAGTAGTTGCTGATACCTATTTGGTAACCTTAATTTTCCTTCGAATAGTTTCCTATTCTTATTCTAAGGGCATAACATTATCTCTCACATCCCTGAGAATATTAATGACACACTGTTAGATTGTTTTTAATTTTTTTTTTTTTTTCTCCAACGTGCTCTTCTCTCCATTTTTTTTTTTTTTTTTTTTTTTTTTTTTTTTTTTTTTTTTTTTTTTTGTTCTTTAGTTTTCTTGTTCTAGAACTTTGTAAATAACAGTGACCGTTGGGTGTCTGCTCAGGTTTAGAGACTAAAAGCCAGTTGGAAGCCTTGAGCTTGTAGATGGAGTTTGCTGTTTTTGAACTTCACTATAGGACAATCTGAAAGGTCTGCTCTAGGAAACCTCTGATTCCATTATCTTATGGTCTTTTTTTCTTTGGCTGGTCACATTCTCCAGAAAGAAACTGTTCTTATTTTCGGCCAAGTTGTAAGTATAAAGCCAGTGTTCTGGTAGCCAATAGAGGAAATAGGATGAGGGAAGTGGGGCTGGGAGTCTCAGCATTTTATGGTGATGAAATGTCCTAGTTTGTAGTACTGTTCCCAGATTAACAGCTGGGCCAGTAGACCAGCTGTCTAGAAATAATCCCTGCAAAGAATAAACCTGCTATTTTCTGTGGGGGTGAGGAAGCAGCAATGCCCAGTGATACAGAGCAGGGAAGAGATGCAGGGCTCTAATTTCTTCTCAGTCTTCACCCAGCCTTCTTAGGTGTGTTGGCTTCACATTAACCCCTCATTCTGAAGAATCTGTGTCTACCAGCTCCTGCAGCTTTTAAGGACTCTGCACCACACTTTCCACTGGTATTCGGTTTTTGTCCTCATTGGCTCAGAACTCCACATTCCAAGATGTGCTTCAGCTCCAACTATATCTGAGCTGCATTATATACCAGGATTGCATTACATTCCTCCCTTCCTCTTTCTTTTCTTTATTCTCTTTTTCTTGATATAGGCCCTTCTGTATGAATCTTCCATTTAAAACACACATACACACAGGCACACAGATCTTTTTTCTTTTTAAAATTCTGCATCTTTTTCCTATGCTTTCTGGAAGATTCACTCAGTTTTATTTTTTAACTCTTTTATTGAACTTTTCATCTCTGCTCTTGTAGTTTGCAATTCCCAAGAGCTTTCTCTTTTTAACAGTAGTGCCTGTTGCATGAATACAATATCTTCTTCTATCTCTCTGAGGAAATTATTGTTGGCTGAAAACAGTTTTTCCACTTATCTCCCCTGAATTTCTTCTATTAGTTTTGCTCTATTTCTTTCAAGGGTGTGACTTTTCTCAAATGTGGAGGTTACTTACTTTTAAGGGAGAGGCACTAAAATTTGCACAGAAAACTTATGAAGGTGGAGCTTATTGGCTGTGGGCGGAGCGGGGAAGTGTGGGTTTCTGAAGAGAGATCTTTTCTCTTTTTCCACTGGAAGAGCATTAATTGTCAGTATGTATGTAGGAGGTGGGGGCAGGTTTCTCTGGGAAATTCAGTTTTCCCAGAGAAGAATTATCCATGTCTTTCCTAGAGGACATAAACCTGTCTTCTAAGTGTTTTGAAAGCTGAGCCTCAAAAATGTTGGCAGAAGAGGTGATGTGTGTGTGTGTGTGTGTGTGTGTGTGTGTGTGTTGCTGTGCACCTGCCTGAATGTCTCATCATCCTGCGTGACCTCCTGTTCTTTGTTGGTATTTTACTCTTTCCACACATCTGGCTGAATGAAGTATCATAATTAGATTGACTTGGTTGCTTAGGGTAAATTTTCTGAACAAGTCATTTGCAGTATCATTTAATGGGTTTGGCAGAATAAGTGCAAATCTTCAACTCTTTAAGTGTAACTAGAAGTTTTGCCTTTACATTTATTTATACCTACTCTGGCCAAGTCATGTCTTTCCCTTCAATTAGTATATTTGTGTATGTGGAAATTCACTCCTCTGCTATCTTGCTTAATCTGAAAAACTATATTAGGATTTTGATTCTGCCATTTAATATGAATGGGGATACTTAGATGTTAGACTCAGCTCCCTCAGTATTCTTAAATATGGGTCAATATACCAAGGTCTGCATGATCGTTCTGGGTAAGAGAAACAGAGACTGCCAAGGAATAAGCATGCACACTACGTGCATGAACCGAATTAAGATAGAGTGGGCAATGGTAAATATGACAGCTGAATCTGGGCAAAACCCATTGATGTCATATTGAAGTGGGAATAGAATTTTATTTTTCAAAAAAGACTAACACAAAATTAAAAGAACAAATGGTTTTCAAGCTCTATCTGGACATTATATTTATGTATTTATTTTAAAGAAGAAGGAAGGCAGATAGGAAGGTAGGAATGAAGTAGACAGGCAATAGACAGGAAGGAAAAGAGAGAAGGCAGAAGCATTTTATTTATTTAGTTGTTTATTTTAGTTGTTCCCCCAGCCTTGGGCTTTGAACCTGAGTCTTTGGGCTATATGTGGACTGTGCCTCAGGCATGGGATTAATACCCGAGTCACCAAGGCATGCCTATTTGGACATTTTAGAACTTAATGAATGACTACATTGAAAATTATTTTTACCTAGTCATTAAGCAAGAGATACCAACAAAATAGTTCTTTCTTAGTTTTCCTTAGAGTTGTACCATGATTTTAAAAGCAATAGAATGAATTGAAAAAACTGTCCCATAAAGTACATTAAAGCATAAAGGAAGGTTTCACTAATTCAGGTGTACAGTTCAAAATCATCAATTTTATCAGGCAAATTATAAGGCTTTCTTTGGAATAACCAGCAGGTACTTTGGTGGAGCATGAGGAATTTGTTTCTTGTTCTCATCCAGAGCACTGGAAGCTAGTTTGACATCAGTGCCAAAGTGGGATATTGTGGGGCAGGGGCTGGAACAGATGGTCAAGGCTGGCATGAGTCCTCAACTCTTTGCCATGTTTCCGTCATGTGTCCACCTATCTCCATTTACAGGGCAAGAGGAAAGGGAAAGGTGACTTTTCCTGGCCTTGGGTGTATTAAAAAATAACTGCTATGAGAATGGTTTTCAACTGGGAATAGAATATGTATGACCCAGAAGTTTGTGTAGGTGGAATGTGGAGTTTTTATACCAGTTCCTAAGAAGCTAGTGTACTTTTGTCATCATGATTATTTCTAAGCATGCTATACATTATTATTAACTTTGTAAATGTTCAGTGGGTTTTTTAGAACTATGTGGCAATGACATTTATAGAATTCGTTTTCCGTGTTTTACTTATCTGTGTTGTGGTTTAGCTCTAAGATATAAAATCCTCAGTTGTTGTATTGCAAAATGCAACCATTATGACACCATCATTAGCTAATGTTTTCTAGACATAGGAATCAAATTTACTCCCAAAAATACTGTTGGAATTTTTAACATCCTTTAACTCTTTACCTTTTAAATAAGGGGTAAGAATACCTGTTAATGTGCAATTTCCTTCTCAATAAATAATCTTTCAATTTTAATCATGATGAGACAGAATACCTTCAGGGAAGTATTGTTGGGATATAAGATGCAAACAAATTGATCCCCACTTTTAAGCAGCGGCGCAAAATGAGCTGGGATTCAGGATAGGCTCATGGAGCCTGAACTCAGCTTCCAGAGGTCCCCTAGCTGTGGATGTCTTCTCTGGGGCTGAGAGCAGATAGTTAAGCAGCATGGATCCTAAAGCATGTGTAACGATGTGCTCATTTATTTTTCTTTCTGTAGCAGTTTTTCATGGAAAATTTCAAGCATATGCAGTAGTAGATAGACTCATGGAATGAACTACTATTGTGAATACTTATTTTTATTCTAACTCTTCAGCCTGATGGGAAAAAAACTAGTGACAAAATAAGAAGTCCTTACAAACATGGTGGAATCTAAACATCACACAGCTGCTACATGTTTCTTGGGCTGCTAACATCTCTTCCTTCTCTAACGAATACCATTTTTATATGCCATTTTTTCAAGCAACAAAACATGCTTTCTGAATTTTTGACAGTGACATATTTCTTAGCGCACACATGGACTTGAGAGAGCCCAGAGAAGGCTCCCCGGGACAGACTGACCTCACTGTCCACTGTCCTGACTCAGACAGAAATGAAGTCAGTGTAATAGACCCGGCAGGACAGTCAGTGCTGAAAGGGCACAGTCACAAGTCCACAGTGGCCTCGGGAAGGCTGTCAGTTGAGAGAGACGCTTGAGTCATCAGTTTTAAAAATGCAAGCGACCTGTGGCACCTGAGAGCATGTGAGGGCGCAGCTGCATACTGCTAATACCCCCCAATTCCCACTCACCTTTCAAGCTCTCAATTGTAACTGCTCCAGGGAGCAAAGGCAGCAATTCCTTCTTTAGGGGAATGTCACTGTTTAATTTACTGCCTAGAAAGCCCTAAAACCCCCCAGAACCTTCCAAAAGTAGATAGGATTAGTCAGTAGTGACATTTATAGGGTTCTTTTTTAACCTCCCCCTACCTACCCCTTTTCTCAGTAATGACAAAAGTTTTTCTCCTTTCTACTTAGTAAACTTATCTCCCTTGAGGATTTTTACCTTATGAAAGACAGACATAGTTATATTCTATACTGGATTTACTGGATTTTATTTAAAAAAAAACCCCACACAACTTTTGCTATAGTTAATTTGGGGAGGTGTTTCCATTATATCAACAATGGAGAAAGCTAGAACGGAAAATTGGGCGGTGACTTAGTGAGAAGGTGAAAGGAGCGGCTCCTCTGAATTAGTAAAAGCCTGGAATTTCTCAGCTCTCCATTGGAATAAGGAGTGCACTTCACACAGTAGAAACCATAGAAATATTTACATAAATACTGCAGAATCCTTCTCTAACCACAGTGGAAGTTGTCCAGGACTCACACCTGCTTTATAGGCTGATGAAATGAACCGCATGTGTCTGGCAACAGGGATGTGCTTATTGAGAAGGCCCCTCAGCGAGACCAGTAGACCACTAACCAAGGGCGAGGCTGGCCTGCCGCTTCACTGGGGTATTCATGCATTCATTTCTTTTCCTTTATCACCGCAAGGACTTAGGTCTCCTGAATACTCCTAGCAGACTTTCCTCCTCTTCTTCTTTTGGATCTTAGCCAGACTTCACTTCTTCAGGGACGCTCCCACAGTCCCTTTGTCTTCCCCCACCTCCACCTTACAGGTGGATGGGTTCTTACTGAACTGCTCTCTGCCATTTATAACAGACACTCCAGACTGAATGAATGACCAAGCTTATTCATATACCTATGTGTTCTGCCCTTTGTCTCCTTGCTAAGTAAGAATTTTCTCAACAACAGTTGTGTGAGAACTCTGGCCAGGTGAGCCAGGCTGAGAAGAGAGCAATCTTTCACATTGAGAACTCAAACAAGCCGCTTCTTCAAAACCCCAGGGAGCTGAGAGTGCACTCGATTTCAGCCTGGGTCCAGGGGTGGCAGTTTATAGCACTAACCAGAAGAAACAGAGAGATAGGAAATAGTGAAAACTAAATTTGCGCTGGTGCCAAGCTCACATGACTCTTATCATTTTCCTGGTAAGGAAACTGTGGCCTAGAGAGATTAACTGCTTACTTTTGTATCACAGAACTGGTAAACTTGGTTCTCTGAGATTTCTTTGAACTGATTAAAAGTAGTTAAGCACTGAACTATAGGAACCTGTCGTATGTTCTGGTGCCTTGGATTTGAAGAGGACAAATTATTTCCAGAGAAGTAAAAGGCCCCAGTGGGTAGATCTTTGGAGGAAACATCTGGAAGAAAACAGGAGCCCTCTCAGAGTCCAAGGGCTTCTCTACCCTGGGATGGTGGTATCAGAGGGGTTCCAGCAACCCCACCAGGGGAGCATTCTGGGAGGCAACCATTCCTTCAGCAAAAGTGGCATTTTCTCATGGCATTATAGAAACTTTTGGATGGTTCCATTTCCTAGGTACTCATGCTATTTTACTCAGCTGTTCTAGTTAGTAGGCCAAGTGTGTATTTTTGAAACAATGTACTTTATTTCCACGGTTTTGGTGGATACAAAGCCCTGTCACATACACAAGCTTATTTCACCTATGACAACCCTGTGAAGAAATTAAAACCCAGGGAATGTATGATTCGCTCGAGAGTCACATGGCAGTTTAATGGAGGAACAAGTGTTTGAATCTGGGTCTGCGATGCAGGTCCTATCTTGTGTACCACACAGCACTCACATGAAAGGAAGTGTTTTCCAGTAGGCTACAGACAGTGAAGTGTGATGGGTTTTGAAAGCACTCACATTCAATATTCAATATATGTGCTGGCCTTCTCAGAGGCATGATTTACTTACCTAGAACTTTTCTGTTTACCATATGCTGTAGCAGAAGGTGACAGAGCGAGGCAGCAATCCATAAAGATAATGATAGTTAGCATTTACCATGAGGCAGATACCAAGTGCTTCATATATATTTTATTTAATTACCAAAAAAAAATCTGTCAGATAGGTATGATAATTATACCCATTTTATAGATGTGGAAACTGAGTCACAGGGAGGTAAAGAAACTTGATTAATGTCTCACGGTAGTTTTAGTGTCTGAAGTATATCTTTTTAATCACCTCATTTTTTTTTTAACCAACCGTTTACCTACAAAATTATTAAGCCATCTGAGAATAAGAGAAAGACCTTAATATTTCATTCTCGAAAATATTTTGAAAACTCTGGGTTTCAAAATTTTTCCTTTTATTTCTAAAGTAATTGTTTTAGAAATTAAATTGCTTGACTAGATAATCCATATTTACAGTACAATGCTCACAACTACTAAAGAGTTTGTACGAATATTAAGTTTCTTCTACTCTCTCACCCCAGTGTTCTGTTCTCTCCAGAGACATCTGTATAGATTTCTTATGTTGAAAATGAAGTTTGGAGCTTGACTTTCTCATTTGTGTTTAAAGAAGAAAATCATGGTGTAGCAGGGGGTCCCAGAACAGCCGTCTTCTGTATCTTCTGTCAGAACTGAGGTGTCTCTGGGCTGCCTGACCAAGTGGCAGGGCAGCCAGCCAGAGGGAGAGGGAGGATGGAGAGAGAAACTATTTGTAGAAACAATTGCCTAAGGGAGAAAGAGCTTGGCCCTGCATCAAAGCTTGTAAGCTTAGTGTAGGGCAAGGGGGATTCTGAAGAAGCAGGGGTGGTTTCCTCAAATCTTGTAGCAGCACCACTCCCACCCCCAGGGTGTCGTTTTCAAGTCCCATGGAGGAGGGAACCCAGTAGGAGGTAAAGCCTTCAAGGACTGTTTCTTTGAATATTCTAGAAGACATTGAGGGAGTCTCCTCCATCATAGCCTCTTTCCTTAATGCACCCCAGATCATTGGACAGTTTTGACACCCCTGAATTTCCTGGGAGTGCTAATGGGAGGGGCAGTTCTTGAGGCAGCAGTGCTTTGAGTGAGGTGATCAAACAGTGAGTGTTAGAGTAAAGCTAAAGTTTCACAGGGCATCCTCTCCAGACAAGAGAGGAACAAAGTGGCAGGCTCAACTCTTTAAAATGGTAGCTGTTATATGCACACACGCGTGCACACAAATACATATGTAATGAAATGTTTGCTGATTCTCTACACATGGCATTCTCTCATTTATCTTGATTCAGTCTTCATACTGCTCTCCTTGTCTTTTACTTCCCTTCTGTCCAATTCCTGCCTATCCTCAAGACGTGGTCAGATAACTTCTTTCCTACACCCCTACCTCCCCTGGTCCCTGGCCCTGTGGATCTATTATTACTTGACTTTCAATAAAATTATCTGCTAATGAGTCAGTCTAAGACCATCTTCATCTATTTGGTTAGGGGTGGTTTTGATTGGTTTTGTAGTTCCAGTGCCTGACTTTTTTCATAAATACACTGGGAAGTACAGAGTCCTATGAAGTCCTGCAGGGACACCAGATACCATTTGTCTTCACAAAAGATCTCCCACAAAAGATCAGTGACAGTTTGGGCCATCTAATGGTCTTCTTTTGGTAGCTTGGAGTGCTGGAGAATCTACCTTTTAGGTGAGGTGGATCTAAAATGTCTGCTAAACTCCAGATGACGTTGATTTAAGAGTGACCATATCTGGAACAGACTGCAGTGGAAAATGAGTATGTCATTTTAGTTATCATAGCCAGTTAGTATGTCATCAAACCATCAAACCACTTAGTATCATAACTATTTAATTACCTTAGCTATCTGTCAAAAGTACTGGCTACGTTACTCAAGTTTAGGTCTTTAAAACTAACCAAATGAGAAATCTTACCCTATTTCTGTGAGGAAGATGTTCTGAGAGTGTGTTGTAATATCTTGAAAAGAATCTCCATATTATTGTTATTCTCCCCACCCCAACATTTTTCTTTTATTCTAGTGTCTTTATTCCAGAAGTGGTGCTTTAAATCATTTTACCTGGAGGTAAGATGGGATACAGAATATAGGCCAGTGTGGAAGAAATAAGTAATGCTTAATTGTCTCTGACAGAGGGAAAATAAACTGTGGTTGTACACTTTCATGTGGAACCCTTTCTGTCTCTTTAGAAGATTGTTAGGGGAATTAGGAGTGGGGGGTAGGGTAGGGAGAGTATGAATTCTTTGAGTAGGTTCTGCTTTGTATTGTTCCAATTAAATGAACTAGATTTGTGCATAAAGATTGCAAGTCTACATGGAAGGGTATAAGCCAAAGATTGACACTGTATAAAAATGGTAATTTCCCCTTTGTGGAAGGCAAGGAGACAGGAATGGGAGGGGTGGGTGGGGAAATCAATGTGCAGATAAAATATTTGAATTTTAAGTGCAATCTTCTTAGTCATCACTTTCATTTCTGTCTTCTAGGGAAATCTGACACAGCTAGAAAGCAATGGAAAACACAAAGGGTTGCATCAGATGTTGAAGAGGAACTGATAGTAACATGGAGATAAAAATGATCTCTTTAAGGAGATAAAGAAAAGCTCATTGTTTAAAGGTAGCAAGTTTTTTTTTTGGGGGGGAACTAATAAGGTGTCTAGAGGTTAACTCGTCTCTTATTAGGAATGTTGGTCCCATATTAGAATGAGGAATGGATATGTATTGAAACTATTCTTCCTCTCAGCATAGATTTGCAAGGGTGGGCTGCAAATAAATTTTTATCTCCATTCAACATGTTTCCCTATAGAGAAGGCTTTAGATTCATTCTGTGAAACAATTCAACAATAGAATTCATATGGTTGTAATTTTGTCTTAATTCTGGTGGACAAGTGGTTCTTCTTTATTCTTCCTTAACTCTCCATCTGCAGTATTATGACACCGTATGCGACTCAAGAGAGAAAGGAAGTAAAAGTAAGTGTGACCTTAGAGAGCTCAATGAGGAGAAACAATGCAGGAGTGATAACTAACATTTGTACAACACTTGGAAATTTAAGTCATTTCCTATTATTTCCCTCATTAGTTCTCTCCACAAAAACTTTGTGGGCTTTATTATCTCCATTTGCAAATGAAGACGGCAAAACATGGAGAAATTAAGGTACTTCCCCAGGATCTCATTCTAATAAATGACAGAGTCTGAATTTAGAAATAGAATTCTTACACTGAACAGTATCAAATTCCATTGAAAACTAGCAGTTGTAATCCAGTATCTGTACAAGTACATGCTGACAAGTCTTTATGAATGGTCAGAGTGAAAGGGGTTCTCAGGGATGATTTCTTGGGGGAAGATGCCGTGCACGTGGATTACTGTAGGAGCCAAAGGAGACCCTTCTGGGGGTGGAGGAGATGACCTGGGAGGAGAACAGGGCAGGAATGAGCTTGACGTGGTACCAGGGAAAGGAGACAGAACTTCCTAAGCAGATGAGCCATGGTTGGGAATACTGAGAGACAAGTTGAAGAGACATTGGGTATGTGGATATAAGAAGTAGGGGAAAAGTAACATCTGGAATTATCTTTTTATTGCTTCAAGTAGCCAAAGAACTTCAAGGAGCAGAGCATCTCTGAGCTCACCTAAGAACATGTTTTGTACTTGTGCCTCAATGAGTAGAAAAGGGGGTTGCCAAATGAGTTATATATAGAAGTTGTACAAAGGAAGTTCTTATGCAAAATTACTAAACACGTTCCATCACCCGCCTAGTTACTTAAAAGTGTTGTATATATGCAGAAGTTGATGGAAGTTTAGATATTGTCTCAGAGATTGCTCAGAGAATAAAATGAGAATACATTTATTTTAAAGACAAAAGCTCTTTCAGCAGTTGGTGCCAGTATGTCCCTTAGTCACAGTAGACACAATTTTAGCTGCATTCCATCATACATTTCCTATAATTCACACTGATATCTCAGAACTTGGGGGAGACTAGATGACTGAGCCTTACTCAAGGGAGGGACTGAGAGCTTGGAGTGGGGTGGAAAGAGACCCAATACAGACTGGGTGAGTTCTACAGTTATGTAACTCTCTAGCCTCAGATCACTTATTAAACCTCTCAATTCATAGGACCAAGATCACTGTGCCTTTGTGGCACTCTAATTACCTGGAGATCTAGTTACCTCGGGACCCACAGGATTGAAGTAGCATCTGATCATGTCCGGGAGACTTCTCTGCACAGTATCTCAAGAGTAAGAAAGAGCTCTGGTCTCGATTGAGGAGCTCATAGGAGACAACCCCTCAGCCCACAGCAATACAATAGAAAGGCTTACAGAACCTGGAGAGATTATTTCTCCCCCTTCTTCTGCTGCAACTTCCATGTAGGTCCCAGGGAACACCCACTGGAAAGGGAAATTTTTAAAATTAATCTTATTGAAGGAACGTTACATCAGAACGTTTTAACGGGTTAAGGTGTCCATCACTGTAAATCAACATCTGTATAGAATGTGTTAAGTTCACCATCAGCATTCCAGTCCCTTCTTCACTGTACAATTGATTGCCCCCTATCCAGTTAGTCTGTCCCTCTTCTCTCTTCCCTTCTTGTAAACACCAATTTGATCTTTTTGACTAAAAGTATATTTTTGTTTTATTTAGCTCATTTGTTTTCTTGGTTTCTCTATATACCACATTTGAGTGAAATCATTTGATGTCTTTTTCTTCTGACTTATTCTAAGAGTTAGTGCCTGACTAGTTACACTCAGAGTCTCATCCAGGGTCATATTTGCCTAATTCTAGCACAGGGATTAGAGTTTGCTCTTGTTTGGTTAAGGACATAGCTCTAGACCCAGGGAGTGCAAGTGTGCCAAAGCTCTTGTTTTCCTTCATAAAATGGAGATGATAGGGAAGCTGGTAAAGTTGTAATGAGGATCCAGTGAGATAAATCATGTGTTTCAGGTTGAGTTCCTTGGGACACAGATTAAGAGATGGAGCTAGACATGCAGAAACATTATTGAGGAGCCCTCTTGATATCGATATCACTTATAAAGTGATGATAGGATTGAAGGCAAGAGGGGAAGTGGGGCTGTGATGCAGTTGTGGGTAAGTCCTCACTAATCCCACAGGTGGCTGTGAAGTTGTAATAGGCTTTCAGAGTTTTCCTAAATTGAGGAAAAGGTGTTGGTTTTCTAACTCCATATTGGCTAGTCATTGGACGTGAGCTACCTTCATGAAGAGGGTGTGCTCTTGGATAAAGAACCTCTTCAGCAGAGGGCAGCACCTGGATTGGAGTTCAATCGATAGCCATCAGCTGCCAGCATCTTTGCAGAGAACGGGAATGAATGAGCCTCAGAGATACACCTCAGATCCACTGCAGTTCACTCTGCACTTCAGCTTCAATGGCTTCATGTAAGTTCTAAAAACAGTTCTTCCAAAATTCTGGTGGCCTCCTGTTCCTGGGGAAAATCACAAGAGGAAGGTGAATGGAATGAATTAAGAGTCCTCACTACCGCAGCTGCCCATAGGTTGCAACTGTGATTCTCATTGTCTCTCTTTTTTACGACCTGCTCAAACTTCCCCTTCCCCTATGTGTTCCAAGTGGCTAATTCGGTGGGCACCAGCTAGGCTGTGGCAGCTCTCCTTACGCATTTTCTCTTAAGAGATACCCAAGAAGATGGCCTGGGTATTGGACAGTCTTCCTTGCTCCCCATGTGTTGAAGCAGTTCTGTCACTTATGATTTTCAAGGTCAGTTGTTCCTGCCAGACTATGACTTCCTTGCCAGTCTGCTTTCCTCTTGGTAGGAGAGTGAGTAACTGAGTAGCAGCGACACCTTATCATTTATTGAGACACTGCATGTCTCCTGTTGGAAGCAGGACACCACGATGCTGTGGGCCACTGGACCTTTGTAGTATTTATCTCCTCCCTTCCGAAGGGCGTCCACACTACCACGGCTGCCAACACACTTGCCTCCTCTTATTGCTTGGGTTCAGATAACTTAGGGTCATCAAGAGAGCGGACCACTAGAATATTCTGCAGGTGTCCCAGTGACCCAGGTCCCTTTGGACTATGTTTTGACAGAGGTTTGGGGGAGGTCACACAGCCATGGTGCAAGGTTGTAAATTATACTCTTGTCTCTCCCAAATGAAGGAGAACTATTTCTGATCTTCCTTTCTGATAGAGATTAGAAAGAATGCATTTGTCAAATCCATAGCTGCAAACTATGCACCTGAGGAAAGTTCATCTGTTCTAGCCAAGTCAGCACACCTGGCATAGCTGCTGTGCTTGGGGCTAGTGCTTGAGGTACACGGCTCTCCAGCTGTTTTCCTGGGCTCACCTGGCTTCTGTAGAGGCCAGAGTACTAAGTGGCGATATATTAGGGGTCATTCCCACATGCTTTACGTTTGTTATTCCCGTTGGGATTCGATGCTGTTTTCACTTTATGTGAAGTGGGGAAGAGCAGAAGCTTCCTCTCTGCTCTCACACTAGGATATGTGGGGTTTCTGGTCCAGCCGCTGAGGGTGGCTGTTCTAGCGATCAGTTCAATACAGGGAAAATGGCTGCTGGATGGGGCTGAGGTGCCAGTGTATCTGCTATAAGTCAGTCCTGTCTATTAACTCTTCCCCATAAGCCCTCATGCTAATGTGTGTGGGGCTGAATGATGCTTTGGATTCCCGTGTCTCTGTGCCAACCTGTCCTATGTCCAAAAGTTTTCAAAATGTTTGGAATTTTCTGTCTTCCAAGTATACAATTACCTGAGTAAATGATGACATATCCCTTCAGGGAAGGATTGAGATCATCGTTACAATATTATATCTATCTATCTATCTATCTATCTATCTATATCTATATATATAATGCTGTGATATTATAGGGTCCCTCCCTGTAAGGACCTGTTCCAGGTCTGAACATTGTCTCAGTTTCTGAAAGTGGGCTAGGTTCATGACTTTTTAATTGGGCTTCCCATAGTCTCTTGATTACCCATTTATTTTATATCATTTCTTTCTTAATAGATTGAATATACCCTTTACTGACTTGCCCTAGAAATCCTGTGTTTTATTAACCATTTCCATGGATTATGACAATCATGACAAACTTGCTTCTAGTGGTTAGCGGCAGCTATTTGGCCTCTTTTCAGAATCCTACCATCCACATTACTATCAATGAATTCATTCTGTAGTAACACCTACTACCATTAGCCTGGCCCTGCAGAGGCTGGCCACTACTGAGTTTCTCCATGATGTGGCCTCCTCCCCAGGGCATTCCTCGTCACTTTGATAAATAGTTTCTTTGAGCCCTCCCATGGAGCACAGTCATCAGCTGCAATTTTTTTTAGCTCACTCATTTATTATTTCTCATCTTTTAGGCTGCCTATACCTCTCAGCCTTTTGACCCCTTCTTCCACAGTTTGCCAGTGGAAAGGTCCGGCATTTCTACTCCACTGCTTTCTCCAGATTTCCAAGATCCATCCTAGATGTGTGTTAGCACTATCATCTAGGGTGTTAAATGCTTGGTCACAAGCAGTATCATACTTCCTGCTGGCATATGCTAACTTGGCCCTGCAGTCTATTTGGGAGTATAATTTCCCCATCTTTTTTTTTTTTTTTTTTTTTTAAAGAATATCCAGAATTTCTTCAATCGGTAGTGCAAATGTTGTCATTTAACCCTGTGTTGATTTGATGGCTAAGAATGGAAATAGGAGTAGATCTTGAGATGGTATATTAGTTATTGTTACTGTGTAACAAATTCCCCCCAAATCTAAAGAGTTTTTTAAAAAAATTATCATCTCACACTTTCTGTGGGCCAGGAATTTGTGCAGAACTATCTTAGCTGTGTCTCTCTGACTCAAGGCTGCCCATGAAGTTGCAATCGGGATGTTGTCTGGGACTACATTCATTTGTAGGTTTGACCCGAGTAGAGCATCTAAGATGGCTCATAACATGGCTGTTGGCAGAAGGTCATAGTTACTTGCTAGCCATTGACAGGAAGCCTTAGTTCCTTACCATACAGTTCTCCCCATAATGCTGCTTGAGTATCCTCACAACACAGAAGCAGGTCTTCCCTGATCCAATCTCCCTGGAGACCCGAAAAAGAACAAGAGAGAATCCACAATGTCTTTGTGACCTAACTTCAGAAGTCACACTTGGTGATATCTGCAATATCCTATTTGCTGCAAAAGTTAGCCTCATTCAAAACAAAAAGGACTATACAAGGCGGGGAATATAAAAAAGCAGGGACCAGTTGTTTTGCAAGAAGTCTCTGCATTGCTTTCTGGTAAGAGTTAAGTGCTTACCTTTTAAGAAAAGAGTGAGTCAACTGCAGACCCAAGGTGTTCAGGAAGCTTGGGGATTTGAGATTTTTGAGTGCATCATCTTAGATGTCCCTGTCACAAGTCTGAGGGTCTCACTCCTTTCTAATCATGGAGCTCTCTGGCTGTAAGATAGGAGAATCTCTTTGAGGACGTTCCAAAGAGGACTTCTGGTACCATCTATCTTAAATTAATGATTAATTGCACTTGGGTTGTTTTTCTCTTATGCATCTCCTTTTTCAAAAAGAGCCATCTAAATTCCATTGTCTTTATAATTATTATCCCGTCTCTCAACTGCTTGATTCATTGCACCTGCCAATGCATTTCCTCCCATGATTCTCACCATAGTTCACGCTAGAGAAAGTTTTAAAAATTGCACTGTCAATGCATATCTGGGCTTATTAGTACTTCAGCTAATCACTGAGGATGAGGTTCCCATTGTAGGCTATTTTTATGTCTGCTTTTTCAGTCCTCTTGCATTAACTGTTGCCAGATATAGTCCTAAGAAAGGCTTGCACATGGAGATTTGTATGTTGAAGGTAATTGGGGAGTGCTCTTATAATGAAGAAAATAAGATGGGGTGGAAGGAGATGCTGAATGCAATGTAGTTACATAAAAGGCCTTGATCAATCCTTTGGGTTGCTTTGTGTATAAGATGACACCACAAAGTTTAGTTGAGTTGTTATGAAATTGCTGGGCCTTTATACCCATGCATTTAAAAGTTGCTGGATGGGTACTCACCCCAGGAAGAGATGAGACTTTGGGCAAGACTTTTTGACTGAAAGCAGTTTCCTAAGAAGGACTCACTTGAGAGTCTCGGCTACTCATACTTACAGCGAGTGGGAAATGGGTGCTTTTATTCCTGAATGGAGTGGTGGAGCTGGGTGCACAGCAGTGTCAGAATTGAGACTGGAGTGATCAGACAAGGACCCTAGAGCACAAAATTTAAGAAGGCACCTGCTCTCAAGTGCCAATCTGTATGTGCACAACCCTGAGAGCAAATACCTCCCTCCAGTTTATGGCTGATTGCCTCATCCTCGTCTGACCTTGAACAACACCCTCTATACTCTGTAATGTAACCCAGGGTCTGGAATAAGTTTTCATTATTGCTGTTATTATTACTGAACAGTTCAACAAAGTTGAGTTGTTCAAAAGATGGAACAGGACAATTGGCTGAGTAAAGCAGCCTTTAAATTCTGGCTCTTTGTATGATAAAGCAAACATCTTTTTTGTAAGGAAATTGTTTTCTTAGAGTAGAAATTATGATAGATAGCACTGGTTGCTTACTTGTAGCTCTTGCTAATAGATCTCCAAATTTGGGGGTACTAGATTTTTCAGAGAATATTGGCCTCTTTTCAGCCCTGGGAATGAATTCTAATCGACCTAAGCAACTCATGGTGCTCTTATTTCTCTTGCCTGTGATTGTTAAGCATGGTTACATGATACAATTTTGGCCGGTGAGATAAGGGACATTACTGGAGGTTTCTGGGAAGTAATCTCCTCATTGATAAGAAAGAAATTCTCCTGAGGAACTATTCTATGGATGTTCCCTATACCTAATTCCTGTGGCAGCTATCTTAGGGTCATGAAGGGAATATCCATCTTGGAGTGAAGAGGAGAGTCAGCTAACAGGATGTTAGGGTTCTCTAGAGAAGCAGATAAAAAAGATATAGATAGAAAGGCAGATAGACAATGGTATGTATTTACATACAAACATACATGTACGTCTATGTATAAATACACACATAATACATATATATCTACATGTATATATAATTTGCTTTTTAAAGTTATTAACATTTATTGAATCTTTTGTTCACAATGCTACATTTATTTCTGAATGTTGGTGTTGTATCTCAGTCTATATTTCATACCACATGCTCCACCAGACTTCCAGTATCCTTTACTACCACCCGTTCCCCTCTTTTCCCCTTTGCTGGCAGCCGTCATCTGCTGCCCTGAGAGTTTTTGCTGGGATTTATTTACTTATTTGTTTCATTTAATTATATTCCACATATGAGTGAAGCCATCCTATATTTCTCTTTTCTTTCTGACTTCTTCACTTGACATGATCCCTTCTAACTCCACCCAGAATTTTTTTTTTTTTTTAAGGTAGCTGCATAGAGTTCCATTGAGTATATATCACAGCTTCTTTGTTGTTGTTGGGCATTTAGGTTGTTTCCATGTCTTGGCTGTTGTAAACTGTGCCACTATGAACACTGGAGTGCAGATTTTTTTTTTATTAGAGATTTTTATATTCTCTGGGTATATACCTAATAATGGGATTGCTGGATCAAATGGTAGCTCCATCTTTATTTGTTTGAGGAATCTTCATTCTGTTTTCCGGAGAGGCTGCACTCATTTACATTCTTACCAACAGTGTAGGAGGGTTCCCTTTTTCCACACCCCTTCCAGCATCTGCTGTTTTCAGTCTTTTTGATATAGGCCACTCTCACGGGTGTGTTGCGGTATCTCATTGTAGTTTTTATTTGCATTTCTCTGATGATGGTGAGTAGAACATTTTTCAGTGTCTGTAGGCCATCTGTATGTCTTTAGCTTATGTGTCTATTCAGTTCTTTTGTTCATTTTTTGAGTGAGTCATTTGCTTTTATGTTGTTAAAGTGTGTGAGTTCTTTATATATTTTGGAGATTAAGCTCTAACATACAGTGTGTGACTATTTTCTCCAGTTCTGTGGGTTGTCTTTTTGTTTTAGTGTGGTGGTTTCTTTTGCTGTACATAAGCTTTTCAGTTTGATGTAGTCCCAGTTGCTTATTTTTATTCTTTTGCCATAGCTGTTCCTTCCTGAAAGGTCTCTTTGAGGTTGAGGTCATGGAGTGTTTTACCCACATTGTCTTTCAGGTATTTTATGGTTTCAGCTCTTTGATCTTTCTTGAGTTAACCTTTGTGTATGGTCATAATGAGTAATCTATGGTCATAATGAGAATCTTCCTTCTTTTTCTTGTAGATATCTTTCCAGTTTTCCGAGCACCATTTTGAATAGGCTTTCCTTCCTCCATTGTATGATCTTGGCACCTTAACTCATATAATTGTGGGGGCTGAGAAGTCTCATTATTTGTTGTCTGCAAGTCTGAAACCCAGGGAAACCATGGTATAATTCACTCTGAATCCAAAGGCCTGAGAACCAGGGGAACTGATGATGTAGATTCTGGTCTGGTTTCAAGTTTTAAAAACAAGGGCCACTAAGGGTAGGAGAAAGTCAATGTTTCAGCTCAATCAATCAGCTTGGAAGATTTGAATTCTTCCTTCCTCTACATTTTTGTTCTAGTCAGGTGCTCAACAGGTGCATGATACCCATGCACAGTGGGGAGGGCAAACAACTTTACTGAATCTATGGATTCAAATGATAATGGATCTGGAAACACCCTCACAGATATTCCCAGAAATAATGTTTACTCCTTTCCTTGATATCCTTTAACTTAAATAGTATGGTATGAAATTAAAAATACTTAACCACTATACTATAAAGTCAATACATCTTATTTTACATAAGAGAATATGAGAGGAAAGAGAACAAAGACATATACATATACACACAGAAATAAACACATACATAACAAAATAAGGAGGAAATATGACAACTATAATTCTTGTTTCTGTAGCTGACCATGTGGTCATAATTGGTATTTATAACTGCTTTTTAAAATTTTTTTTTTATTACCCATTCTGTATTTCCTTTGCCATTAGCAAGCACATTACCTGGCCATGGTTCTTTACCTGGTGAGGTGATCTGAACCTTCAGTTCTGAAGTATCTGAGCGATTAGTAACGAGTTCTGCCTAGTTTAAGTAGTGATAGTTTTGCATTGGCCTTAATTTAGAGCATGCTAGTACTAAGAGATGTCCTAAAGGATCTCCTATATTCCAGGCAGAGCATTCCTTACCTCTGTTAAGGAAGGTAACAGAACCTGTTAAGGTAACCTGTTAAGGTGACCTGTTAAGCATGTAGTTTGACTTCTTGATAGTCAGGATCAACTGCTCCAGGCATCACAGTAATTCCCTTGTTTTGGGTTCCAATCAAAGCTAACAACTTTCAGGTCACTCAGTAAATTCAAGTAACACTCACAAATGTAGAATATGTTGCCTCCAAATTCCAAAGAGTTTGACTAGATGCTGTGCCTCTTCTGGTTATAGGAGTGCCCAGATTCAGCAACTTTCTTACCTTAGAAGGGACATCTCAACATGTCCCACACCACTGAACTATAGAAATGCTACCAAAGTAGAAGGGCCCTGACTTTTAGTCAGATTTATTTCCCATCCTCTGGTGTTCAAATATCTTACCCATAAATCTGGAGACTTTGCTACTTCTTGCTCACAAGGTCTAATCAGCACAATATCATCAATTAATAGACTGGTATGGTAGCTTGTAGAAGGGCAAGGCGATCAGGAGTCCTGTAAACAAAACTATGACCTAGAGCTGGAGATTTCACATTCCTCTTAGATAAGACAGTGAAGGTATATTGCTAGCCTTGTCAGCTGAAAGCAAACTGTTCTGGTGGGCCTTATGGATAGGGAAGGAGAAAAAAGCATTTTCTAGATTAATAGCTGCATACCAAGGTACCAGGTAATTTCTTAATTTGCTCAAGCACTGAAACCACATCTGGTAGAACAATTACAATTAGAGTTTACACTCCAATTAATCACAACCTGGTTAAGTTTAAGATAATACAATGTCATTTTTCAAGCTTTGTCTATTTTCTGCACATGTCAGGTAATCAAGGTGTATCCACTTCCAAAAAAGCTGACTCAGACATGTGACCAGTCACACTACCAGATCAGGAACCAGCCACCAACTCTCTCCCCTCTGAAGCCCCTCTTGTTTCACAGATTCGGATTGATTTAGTTAAATCGGTTGATACCACAAGTTTCTTTCCTTTTTCCTCTTTCTTCTTTTGTCTCAGTTTTCTCACTTTAAATTCTATGTGCTTATGATTTAAATACACCAATAATTAGCAAGCTCAAGCCCTACATCTGCCACCCCAACCCAGATAAAATAGGACCCTGATCGGTGTATTCTTTCCTTCTCTTTACTCGGGACCTCACTATGCTGTGTACTTTCCAGGTCTTATAAGTAACACACTTTTTTTTTTTCTTTCAAGTTTCCTGATGGTTATTGATGAAGGGCATCTTGCAATCAAAATAAGAACCTAAGGGCCAGTCTAGTCGTAATATTTAATTAAATGTCTATGGGGAAACTTATCGGTACTCAGGTGAATGCTTCCACTCATTTCTACCATTAGTATTATTATCAATAGGTTGAGAGAACACAAAACATACCCCATTGATTTAGGTTTCTCAACTGAGCGGCTGTAGTTGTTTCCACTGTAAAGTCTGACCTACATTGTACCTGACATTTGAGAATTCACTAGGACTAGTTATAGATCTAGAAGCAAAGAGGGCTCAGAAGTAGCTACTTAGGAGATCAGCACTGTCTTGCAAGACAACTGACTCAAGGTGACCATTACAATTTTTAGGAACGATGCAGAGTTAACTCTTCTTAGGCAGAGGAGGAAAGATCTATACCTCTAGAAATGAGGATACTGCTACCACTGAGGTGAGGGGGAGGGGATTCCACTGGGACTGGGGAGACTTGTTCCACCAACGAAGACTCATCAGACTTTAGAGACTCAGTATCTCTGACTTCATCAGGGTCCTACACATCCCTATCCTGAGGCTGGGAGTTCAACTTTGTTGTAATTCAACCACCGAATGGGGTTATGAATTTGATTTTCAGAAATTTCAACCTTGGGGCTACAGGAAGTAAAGGTTTCCTTCAGGAAACACATAGAAGCTTTTAGGTCATTTATAGAGTGTCAAGCCTTTGGGAATTCCAGTGCCTGAGCTTGTGCTTTTCTTTTACCACATAGCCAGTGAGATTAGAAGCAACCAACAAATGTCGTTGTATTTATTAGTTTTTAAAAAGTGTTCAAAAGTATCATATACAATGTCATTTATATGGTTACTTCTTAGAAGTATTTCATTAGGAGTATCCAATGCAGATATTTTGTCTATTAACAGTTAATATCATAAACTATCCGTGCTCTCTTTACTTCTGGATTCTCCTCTGGACCCATTCTCAGTACCAAGATCTGTACTGAGCTTTTCTAGAGAAACAGCTACAATAAGATACACACACACACAAGTGTGTATACATGTATATGTACACATACATGCATAAATACATATATACATATATGTATATGTACACATACATGAATAAATACATATATACATGTATATATGCAAGCACTCTAGACACTATATTATGTTCACATACACAATGCATATTCATGTAGATAAAGTGATTAATATAAGGAACTGGCTCTCACGATTATGAAGGCTAAAAAGTTCCATGATCTACTGTCTGTAAGTAGTAGACTTAAGGAAGCTGGTGTCCATAGGCCTGAGAACCAGAGGTGCCAAGGGTAGGAGAAGGTCAATGTCTTGGCTCAAGCAATCTGAGAGAAAGGGTGAAATTCTTTCTTTTTCCACCTTTTTGTTCTATTCACGTGCTCAGCAGATTAAATGATATCCACTAACAATAGGGAGGACAAACTCCTTTATTAATGTCTACTGATTTAAATACACACATATCTAAAAATAATATCTAGCCAAATATCTGTGATCTAGTTAAGTTGATACTTAAATTAACCATTGCACAGGTCAAATCAATATTTTAAGGATGGCCAAAGGGAAGAGAAAAATAGTCTGGTCCTTAATCATATTTTTGACCCAATAAATCCTAGGCCCTCCATAACTTGATCTTGTGTTTCATAATATGTTGACTATTCTTATTTCTTGTGATTGTTTTCTATTATCTTCAGCCAAAGCACCTCATAACTGATATAGTAATGCCAGCCAATCATTGCCATTAAAGTAGTGTATAAGGTAATGAATTGCCAGTATAATTTGCTACTTACAATCAGCATACGACTTACAAAAATTAGCAGGCTTATTGTGCGATATCTTTATTAAGACATCAGGATTGGCCCTTAGTTTGAGCCACATTTGTTTTAGGTCTCACCTGCCTAGAGCCACAGTGAAACTTGCATTTCAACATTCATTCCTTCCTTGAATAATCCCAATTTTGTTTGTCCTTTGGAAAGTGAATCTCAGGAAGGGATCAGACTGAGGAAATAGAAAGCTGACCAGAAGCTGTGCGGTGTTTTGTTCCTGACACTGGTCTGGATGTACTTGTACTAGAAGACAAGAGCATGTGCTGTATGTTTAGTGACCCCCATGGGGAAGATGAGACAGTAGAGTTTCCGAAACAGGCACCTAAGTGATAAGAAGTGACCAGACTTGAGAGATGATGGAGGGTGAGCTTTTGGTGACCATTTTGCCTGAATTCCCATGAAATGTTACTACTCTGCCTCTGCCTATGGACAACTCTGGCAGTGACACCTGTGTGTCACTGCTAGCTGACACCTGTGTTTGCCACTGTATCTTTCCACCTCACAGGCAAACACCTTTTGGAGTATCTGTCCAAATCACAAGCCAATAAATTTTCCCTAGGACTCAGTCCTATGTGGTTTACAGACAGTCAAGTATTATGGACAAATCTTGGCCATAACTGATAGGTGCAGGGTTGACCCCTGATCCAAACTAGACTAGTCATTTTCTTTTTACAGAATTTGTAGTCATGACCAGGAGAGACAGGTGTTCTCTATAGTTTCATCCATAATGTGTAAACTTGGGAGCTGTAGAATGATGTTCTGCTGTCAAAAAAATGGATAAAGTCCACAGAGAAAAGGATGGTTTTCTTTTCTTCAGATTTTCCCTTTGAGTATCTGTGACCCATCTCATCTTCATCCCTCATTGGGTTTTTCTGTCACATTGTGACTTGCATTAATAATACTGTTTTGTACACAGTTGCTTTTCTCCACAAGTGTATTTATTCCAAAGGCTCTCATTCCTACAACTTAGGAGTTGATCTTATTTACTAGAGCAGTCAATTAGAATCATAAAAAAAAAAAAAAAAAGTTACACATACCGTCCTTTCAGCACAAAAAGACAGCCCTGGAGCAGAGAACAGAGGAACTGTGATGCCTCCAGTTGTATAAATGCTCTCATTATAGCAAAGGGGCCCCGTTTTCCTCATTCCAGGTTTTATATTTCACTGTGTATGGTTTATCTTCTCTGCCTGTGTTCTCTTACAGTCTGTGTGTGCCCTTGCTCCTGCACTTCCTCTGTAAGCTCTGTTGCCAAGAAACAAGGAAAGGCCAAAGCTCTTACGTGAAACTCAATGTTAATAAAAGAAGGGAGAAAGAAACTTGGCAGACATTGGGTATGCTTTCAGTCTACTTAAATTCATACCAGAAATTCAAGGAAATTGAGAAGAGTGCAATGGCTTGTAAAGTTATTCTTTAGTTTTCACTGTTAAGGAGAATAGAACTTCGTTTGAACACAATCAGTTTTTCATCATGGTGGTTTGATTCAAGCAAAGGTCTGGGATAGCAATGATGGTGGTTTGATTATATTGGAAATTGATAAATACACTCAACCAGGATGATGGATATTTAGATTTTTATTGTACTTTATTATTATAATATTTAAATATAAAATCATTTTGATATGGAAATCAGGCTATCAGAACCACATGTGTCAGTGGTATCCAACTAAATATCTTAATTTGATATTTCTAAAATGTTAGAAATGATTAAGACAGATTATACTTGTATATTTTTTTCTGGTAGTAAAAAATTCTCAAAGCCTATCATCCTGTTTTACACAGTGTGTGTGTTAAATAAATACTTGCATCTATGCATGAATGAATATCTAAATGTTCATTTAGAAAACTGTTTCTCAAATTTAAATGTGTGGTAGAATTACCTAAGGATCATGTTAAAATATAGATTCCTATTCATTCAGTAGGTCTGGATGGGAACTGAAATTCTGTATTTCTAACAAGTTCTCCAGTGATATCTACACTGCTAGTCCTTAGACAACATTTTTAATAAGGATTTAGAAGACTGGAAAGAAAGATCATACAGATCAAAACTCTTTGGTGTTTTTTCTCCTATGTCCAAGTCAGTGGCAAGATAAATTGAACAGTGAATACAGTTGGAGTTTTGGAAACCTGGGTCCTTATTCCAACTTTGTCACTAATTAGTACCATCATTTTGGACAAATCGCTCATCTGTTTTGGACCTGAATTTCCAGTCCAATACAATGAGGGAGTAGGACTGGCTCATATTATGTTTCAAGCTGTCCTAAGGAATTCTGGAGCTCTACAGATATGCCTTAGGGACCTCTAAGAAAAGTGAGAGGCTAGTATGAGGGAGAAGCAGGGAAGGCAATGGAGTTGAGTCATCATTGGGAATGGTAGAATGACTAGGAATGTAGACTGTCATTAGAAAGGTGACTCTAAGAAGTATGCATGTGGTGAATTGTATCAAATACTTTTGTTCAATTGTCATTTAACATAGTAATTAAGGTCAGCATGTTGCTCAACTCCTGAGATTTTAATACTGGCATTGTTCTGAAGAAGTCTGAAAACTGATTCTGGAACTGATCCTTACTGGTAGTATCTAGAGAACTTTTGATCATCTTGAAAGGCAAAGGTGGAGGGAAGGGAAATGCTAGTTGTAGGAGTCGGCATTTGCCAAAGCATTCCACTGTTCCTGGTGTCTGATCTACTTTCCTTCCTTCCCTCTGGTTTTCCCTAGTGAAGTTTTTTGGTTTTTGGTTGGTTGGTTTGTTATTTTTTTTAACCTCAAGTGGTACCTTTGGAATGGGAGATCACTGATTCACTTATCTCCATTCTTGGGCAGACTTCCAAGAGTTGATGATGGCCGACATGTGGCCCGCGGGAGGCATACGTGCTGAGATCACTTTTATGTCCTATATTTACAGAAAAGAGAGAAGGGGGAGGAAAAAGGAAAATTTTTCCAGCAAAACATTTTTATAATTTGAAATCACTTTTTTTTGCTCATCTGTGGCTGTACATTAGAATTACCTGTAGAGTTTTAAGACCACAGTGATGTTCAAGATCCAACTTAATTGGTATTGAGTGGGATTCAGGCAATGTATGTGTGTGTGTGTGTGTGAATTCCTCCTGATGAGTCTGATGTGCTACCAGGGAGGGATAAGAAGGGCTTTAGCTCTCAGGATCTGCGTTTCCCCTCTTTTTTCAGTATGAGGGCCAATTTGCCTGAGTCCAGAACTGCTTGGTAAGAAGTCTTTCATGGATCTAGATTATTTAAAGGCCATCTTGATGTAGCCAGAATTTCTCAATTACATTTCTGTTCAGAAATGTTGTGTTCTCAGCTTTCTGACAATATTTCAGCTTTTGTAGCCACAGGTGACCTATAGCTTTATTGGAGGACTCCAAGGCAGAACAATGATCTTTAGGCAGCAGAGGTTTCAAGCTGGCATTCCAGGGACTGCTTCCTCTAACTTTGGCATATATGGAATGTTTTAATTAAGCATAAACACCCTGGATGACAGAGATCGTGCCTGTTTCAAATGACCCAACAATGGGCAAATGTGCTGATTTGTTGTTGTATTTTTTCTTGGGAGTGGAATTCAGAGCCACATCTCTTGGGTCCTGAGTTTAGGCTCTAGAGTGAGATTCAAGCATTGCATGCCATGAATTCATTCAACTGGCAGCATTCTCTCTTCACGACTTTGAAAGAGATCAGAATATGAATTTTTTGAGGCATAAGGGTTATTTTGAGTTGAAGACATTTGAGATTCAATAGATATAAAGAGAAGCCTCTCTGTATTTACTTTATTTGACTAAAATAAAAAACTCCTGAGCCTGATGTTATATATTATTGCCATGAAGAAGATAGAAAGTTGATACCAAGAAGAATTTGCACAAACAAACCTTGTAAGATATTCCTTATCTTCCATCAGTTTTCCTTGTACATAATGTTTAGTCAATGACAGACTGCACAGACGATGGTGGTCCCGATGGTTTCTAGCATACAGCCTCAGTGTGTAGTGGCGATACCATCAAAGTTTGTGTAATTACACTCTGTGACATTGACACAATGGTAAAATTGCCTTATTGACTCCGCTGGCATTTACTGAGTGATATGGCAATATCATGGTAGATGATTTGCTCTCTGCTGACTTGCCCTTCAGCTGTTGTACATTACTTTTCTAAATCCGGTCATGTGTTTAGTAAAAGTCAGAACCGGAAATGGCGGGCCTTATTCTGTAACAGAAAACACTGCAACTAATCAGGAACAGTAGGGACTTCAGCACATTTTCTTGCAAACAGGCTGTTTACATGTGTTGTGATACTGTGTGCTTAGGCCAGAAGTTACACTCCATTTCTTTCGTGGCAAATTTCAACCTCCTTACCTCACAGCCCCTTAGGAACTGCTAAGACATGTGAGGGCAAGTAACACAGCTCTTTGGCCAGCAGTGTGAGACTAAGTGTGTCTAATCCCAGGGGGGATTTTGAGGGGTGAGTGTTCACTGAATCATACAATGTGAAAACTGGAAAGGACCTTGGGGATCATCCAGTTCTACCCCTTCATTTTACAGATGCAGGAACTGAGACCTAGGGAAATGAAGGGGCTTGTCCAAGTCATACGGTTATCAGCGAATTGCTGAGACTAGAACCCAGAGCGCTTGACTTCTATGTTTTAGGTTTCCCTTTTTATGTCTTCTTCAACAGGATGTCAGAAGTTATTTTTCTTTTTTTTGGAGGTCTCTAGGACTTAATTTAGGAAATCACAGGCCTTCAGTATTTGAACCTACTCCAATTTTATCTCTTGCAATTCTAGGTTAGTCTGTCTAATTCCTGTGAAATGTTTGTTACACAACTGAGCAAGTCATTTAATGTCTCTGCCTCTGTTTGTTTGCTAATTAAAATAAAGAAGAGTTTCACAAGATTATTTCTAAGGATAAGGATTTTTGTATCTAACAGTTTATATGTCCATGTGATTTAAAGCTCCTCAAGGACAGGAACTCTGTATTATATTTGTCTTATAGTTCTCTTAGTCTAGTGGGTCTCAACTTAGATGCTTTTTCTTTCCAGGGACATTTAACAGCAGTTGGAGATATTTGTAATTGTCTGGCTGGGGATGGGAAGTGATGCTGGCATCTAGTGGATAGAGGCCATGGCTTGCTAAATATTCTCCAATGCAGAAGGCAGCCCTCCCTTCCCCCAGGTGAATTATCTAGCTTAAAAATTCAAGCAATTTTGAAAAACCTTGGCATGTCCTAATGGGGTAGTGATTTGATCCACTTCTTCATACAGTGCACATACATCCTAAGGATCCAGGTTCGTGTCCTAGGGCCCTGGGAAACAACCAAGACAACCAAATAAATAAAAGTAAAGTACTTCCTCCTCCTCTCTCATCTTGCCTGCCTACTTGCCTTCATTTCTGCCCGAAACTTTCCTTTAAAAAAAAGGGATTGAGAGACCTCAAACTATAGACACATAGTAGACACAGAATAAAACACACACTCATCTTTCAGTCTAAGAGAATTGTTTTCATAGATGGGATCCTGTCAGATATGTAGGGGTAAGTTTGGGAGGGGAGAAAATAGAAGTGACCACTCATGCAAAACTAATGCTAAGTTAAGAGAATATAATTTTCCTTAGTCAAGAGGGAGAGGAGGGGCACTATAAAGAAGGAAATGTGAGATGGATGAAAACAGAACTGAGAAGTTATTTACTTTGGAGTAGGTGTTGATTTAAATAGCTTATCTTCTAGGCATCTCTAGCAGATCTGCTTGTGACTATGGTAATATAATATTGGAACACATGGAAGAAACTTCTGGGAACTATCATTTATTTGTCTAGATGACTTACATTTATAATATCCTCATTCTTATTTTCCCTTGAAATAAACTGTAGGTGATGATAGTGGTTTTAATTAATAAACTAGACAAGGAAATTGGTCTCATGCACTCTAAACAGCTCACAAATTCTCTCTTCAGAGCCTACTCAGGGTTCTCCAGAGGTAGGGATGATGGATGACTAAATGCTTTTGATGACTCTTCCTAGCCTCTGCCTTGGCTGTGCTCCCAACAGTCTCCCTCATGTTCTCTCTCTTTCTCTTTAGGTTGCAGCATGCAAGAAAGCCAAATCATTTTTTCTTCATCTCCCTCCCCTCTCCTCTCCATAAATAAATATAAGAAATATTCTAGACATGTGAAACAGAAATCTCTCCCAAAAGTTGAAATTGGAGGGAAAATCCATGACATAAAATCTCTCTTGAGTTGGACATCATTATTCTCAACCTCTCTTAAGTACTTGACAAAAGATTGCATTATTAGTTCTCCTGGCTACAAGAGGCATTTGGCACAATTTCTGTTTAGCCTTCTTTGGGGGAAGAAATACTTAAGTTAAACATTAAAATTCATGAGAATATTTCAGTTCCTTGTAAACTCTTCTAATAACAATTGCTCCAAGTGAGGTGTCATTTGTGGCTCCTCACTGAGGAAAAGCTCTCCTAAAATGGGGACTTCCAACACTTCATTTCAGAAGCTATGAGTCCATGGTCAAATATAGTGCATTGTTAAACAAACCGAAATATGTACGTTGGCAATGCTCATGAACTATTTAAGGTTCAGTTTCCCCCTGTTGCATAGGAATATAAATTGGGTTAATAGGAAAATGAATTCTCACTCAGTCATGCCTGTGTTCTTTTTCAAAGTTTTTAAGTACAGGAAAATCAAAGAAGGCATGAGGCATGTATTTATGTCATTTTTAAGTTTTCTGTTTTGGGGAAAGTATTTTGGCAAGGACTGTCTGTATAACCAGTGAAGGAATCTACATGACTATAAATTTGATAAATTGCTGCTGTTGTATTTGTGTGGAGAGGGAGAGAGAGAGAGAGAGAGACAGAGAGAGAGAGAGAGAGAGAGAGAGAGAGAGAGAGAGATTGAGAGAGAGAGAGAGAATGGCTTCACCTTATGGAATGATGTGGAAAAAAGCTCAGGAAGAAGTGATGAAAAGATAAAGCCCGCAAGTGTGACTGCATATTTTGAGACCCATTGATGACTTCAGTTAGTTTGGAATTTTGTTTTTACATCTATTCTTCAAGGTTTCCTTGTTCTCATTTCATTCTGCTTCTCTTTTATACCAAATAGCAACATGAAAGAAACTGAGTTTAGACACTTGAATTACCACACCTTTGGATGCATGCATATGTTGGTGGTCTCTGTTTAGCGTTTTCCTTTACTCTCTTGTGATCATTTAAAAATTGGATGCCAATAGAATCTGGGCTTGTCTTTGGTCTCCAGTTTTGTTTCATAGATCCTTTATGCTTGTTTGGCTTACTACAACTGACTTGGCTTTACAAGAAGCTACCAGAATGGGAAAAGATGAGTAAAATCTTAACTCTGAAGGCAGGGTTGTGAAAAGGAAGAAAGGGAAATTCTAAATTCAGAAACATGTTTTTTGAAGAACATTGAGGAAACAATTAGACATGAGGGAACAATCAGACATTTCCTGAATATGGATTGCCCTGTAAGATATGCCATCCTTGTTCTTTCAATAAGTCAAAGGCATTGATACACGTTCTCATCCACATATGTGCACACCCACACACACAAACAACCAGAACTTGGGGACTGTCACAGATGAGAAAGATTAGAAAAGATTCACCAGACTTAACAACCAAAAGCAATGAGTATCTTTGGAGTCTGATTTGAAAAATATCCCCAAGAATAGACATTTTGGGGACAGTTGTGGAAATTTGATTATGAACTGGTTATTAGGTGGTAGGGGTTTCTAGTTAACTTACTTGGGTGTAATAATGGTATTGTGAATATATAAGGAAAGTTCTTAATTTTTTTTAGAGATGCATGCTGAGATATTTAGGCAGGAATTATAATAATGTCTCTAATCTACTTAAATATTAGTTTTCTTTTATCTCAACATATGCACACGCAGAGTAAAATGATGACAATGATTTAATCCAGATACTGGGTATATATGTGCTTATTATACTATAACTTGTCTTTTTCTGTATGTTTGTATATTTCTGTATATTCTGTATATTTGAATTTTATAATAAGTAGATTTTTTTTATCACATATTGTATGGTTTATTTTTACATGAAATGTCCAGAAAAGACAAATTTAGAGAAATAAAAAACAAATTGGTAGTTGCCTGGGACTGTGTGGGAACTGGATTTAATTGTAAATGAGCATTAGGAATTTTATTGCAGTGATAAAAATATAAAACTGGATTATGGTGGTAATTACATAATTTTATAAATAAATACTATATATATTTATATGTATATAGTATTTATAAATAAGTACTAAAAACAATTTAAGTGTATACTTAAAACCGGTGAATTCAATCTCAACAAAGCATCACTGAGGATTTTTTTAAAATCATCCTTCTGTATTCATGTATGCCTCTCCTTCTCGAAGTGAGTTCTTCTTGTGCTTCAAAAGGAACTTACTCATCTATGTGTTCCTGGTGTTTACAATACATTTCAACTGAATGGATAAATTAAATCCACAGAAGGCCATAACACATGATAGTGATGATGATAATAATAACAGTTACCATTAACTGGCCTTTACTGTTCCAGGCTCAGAACCGCACAATAATCATACGGATTAGATTGAATTAGATGCTAATAGTGGTAGTATTTGATACCCTTTTGCTAGCATGGAAGTTGGATCCTTTTTACTAATGAAGAATGAAAATGATTGGAAATTTACTCAAGGCCACATAATAGGAAATTGAGGCCAAACAGCCTGGCACCAGGGCTCTCTTTCAAAATAACTCTCTTTCATGCCTCTGAAGTTTCCTTAGCTGTCTAACATGCAAAATTTCACTAAAATAAGTTTTGACACATTCTGCATATTTTAAAATCATGCGATACGTATTTCTAGAGACATTTGTCACTGCAGCAAGTTTGTTTAAATTTTTTGCTTTTGGCTGATTAGGAAAGAGAAAAATATTTTTCGAAAGTGCAGGATTAGGGTCTTCACCATGCTGTCTCTGAAAGATGGTCTCCTTTGCCTGGAAGCCGTTGATATTCCATGGTGACACCACTCCCTTACTCTGGGTCTCTTCTACTGCAAATATGCCCCCTTGTCCATCAGTTCTTCTCAGCTCTTATTCCTGGACACTTCCTCCAGCTTGCTAGTCCCATGGTCCACTATCTGGAATACTGTGTCACAAAGTTCCTCACACAGGGAAGGGGGAGGCTCACATGGAGCTCTCCTTTTGTATGCATTATGCATCACAGATTTTGTGGCTCGAAGCAACACACATTCATTATCTTACCATTCTGGAGGTCGAAAGTCCAAAGTCAGTTTCACTGGGGCTAAAATCAAAGTGTTGGCAGGACTGTGTTACCTCTGAAGGCTCTAGGGAGGTATTCTTTTCCTTGTCTTTTCCAGCTTCTGGAGGCTGCTTGCAACTCTCAGCTCATAGCCCTTCCTCCATTTTCAGTGCTTCTTGGGTAACACCTTCGATTCTCGCTCTGATGACAGCTCTTCGCTTCCATAGTCACATTTTCTTTCATGTGAACCCTCCTCCTTCCTTCTTGTAAGGACCCTCTTGAATACATTGGCTAATCGACTCAATCCAGAATAATCTCAGTAGCTCAACATCATCAATTTAATCACATCTTCAAAATTTTTTTTTTTTTCTGGTAAGGGAAGTAATATATTCACAAACCCCAGGAAGTAGGACCTGGACATCTCTGTGGGGAAGGGGCTTTCATTAGGCCTAACACAACTAATGTTTGGGGTAGATAATAATTCTCTCAAACTAATTTTTATCTTTTTGCTTAGAATCTATTTTCAGATGGTGGTAAGTCCACTAGATTTGTAAAGTTACCATTCAAACAGTTCTTATTAAGCATCACATTTCCCTGTTGTAATAATTTGGTAAATTTGGAAGTTTTTTGCTTTTGCTTGTTTTACCAGTAAGACTTTTTCCAATCTCTAAGCTTTAACCCATTTCTCCATCTCCCCCGTTATAAACAATCTTTCTTTCTTTTCAAATTTGGGCTCACAACACAAAAGTATTTAACTACTTGGATGAAATGGGAGTGAAAATTAAAAAATATATACAGACTCTTAAGTGAAAGACCAGTAAATAACAAAATCTGTTGAAGTATGCACATTTGCCATTATGCTTTTTGAATGAGCTATTTTTTCCTGAGTGAAATAACACAGGAGTTTAATTTTTCACAATTTAACTTTTCACAATGAAGGATGAAATAATACCCTTAAAATGGTAAAAACTAACTGTTTTGACGTTTTTCAAATACATTTAAAATTTGTAATTCTCAGTCTAAAATCTAACCTCCAGATCAATTCCAATGAAGTTTAGTGATATATATATATATATATATATATATATATATATCTTTTTTAACTTCATAAATAATGCTTATATGGTAAAACATGAATAATTGTTTTAAGTAAAAGGGACTATTTGGTAGGAGATATATTTTCTTTTAGAGACTATCTTACCTATTTTAAGAAGTGAAATGCAAGGTCTCCCATTTACAGTAAAGCGCCAGAGTCCATACAGACAGAATGGCTATTTGTTAATTGGGGGAGATAAGGGAAATTCCTTTGAGAGTTGCTTTTCCCAAGTTGAGTACTGACATAAAATCTTCAGTTTATGAATTACTATTGAACTATGCTTTCAGTTCAAATATCTTTTTCCTTGTCACAGATCACTTCAGTGTTTTCCTTGGCATTTGAATTAATCCAAGCTCGTGTTAGCAGAACATTTGTCAGAAATTCAGGAACTGCCTCTGGAGCGTGTATTGGTATGTGTTCAATCCAAGAGGCTTATAATAAGATAGAGTGATTGGGGGCATATGGACAAAATATTTCTGTGATTTTTTTTTTTTTAAATACCTTCAAATGTACCTGGGAATGTACCCTGGTGGAATTGTGATTTGGTCCACTGTGACCTGCTCAGTGAAGTCCACATGCAGCCAGCCCAAGGACTACAGGTTCTCATTCTGGGAGCTGGGGAAACAACCAAGATGAACAACTGAATCAAATAAATAAAAATGCTTCTTCCTATCTCTACTTCCCTTCTTCCCTGCCTGCCTACTTGCCTTAATTCCTGCCTGCACCTTTCCTTAAAATAAAAGTCACCTGGAAACTGCAGGAATTGAAAAGTGTCCATTTTTTAAAGGCAGATATACATCTTTTATGACTTTCTTTCCCTTTCTGTCATCACCAGCCCTCCCTCAGCCAAATATGCCCACACTCTATAGACCCTCCACCAAATATAGCCAGGAATGGAATGATACTTTATTTCTTGACAGCAGATTGCCAAAGATCGCATCATCTCAGTCTGGAATCCAGACTGGGAAGCGGTGCTCCTCAAGAAAATGATGATTAAACATTAGTGAGCACATACTTGAGGAAGTATTAAATATCTCTGAGAGATTCTATTTTTCCTGTTAGGTTATTTTCCTAACAAATATCTTCTGGACTCAGGGAAGATATGACAGGAAAGGGGTATAAACTCCATAGTACCTTCTCAGCCCCTTCTCTTCACGCTGATTCCAGAGCAGAGGACAAATTGCCGGTAGTAATTTCATTCCTTCTTTTCTTTTTCTTTTTAAAGGAATGATGCAGGCAGGGATGGAGGCAAGCAGAGACAGGCAGGTGGATAAAGAAAGGAAGATGCATTTTATATATTTTACTTAGTTGTTCATCTTGGTTATTTTCCCCAGCCTGGGTCTTGAACCTAGGTCCCTAGGATATATGTGAATTTCATCCAACAGGCTTAGCAGTTAAGCCATCAGGGCATGGTGACAGCCAATACTAATTTTCATTCACACATTCATTGACTCATGTAGATGGGAGAAGAGATATGTAAGAGCTCTTTTCAAATATTTGAAAAGAAAAAAAAGTTAGGTTCCTTTATTCACACTTTGCTGTGATAAATCAATTCTAGAGGAATAAAAGATTTATACAAAGACAACAAAAACTTAGAAGGATGAGTATTTTTTATCATGGTGAGACAGGAAAAGCTTTTATAAGCATACCACAAAGCCAAGAAGATCTCAAAGAGTAAGATTTGACAACATGGAAATTTAAAATGTCTATATGGCAAAATTGAAGGACATATGAGAGGTGGGGAGAAGATGCACATCATATAGAACAGATCAAAAGGTTTAAATTTCTAATGTAAAAAAGATAAGCAAAAAGGCAAACCCAACTAGAGAAGAAACATCAATAAGCAATATACATGCAATAGATGTAATTTAAAACAACAATTTCATCTGTGTGGATATAGATATGTACACACTTACCTTTTTGGCAAGTCAGATTTGACAAAAATAAGCATTCTTATCGAAATGTCAGATGTTGATAAGAATTTGAGAAAATAGTCCTCATTTTCATTACTTTTTGGTCAGGAAATTTTATAATATGGTTCAAACATAATCACACTCTTTACCTTCTACTCAAAAATTTTCCTACCAATAGATGAGAAATTGACAGTGATGTTGCAGAGGAATTCTTGCAGCAATCAAGTTGCTCAATCCAATCCCTTCATGGTTTATTTTCCCTGCAATGCTGAGGCATTGTGTCATGTCTGTTTTCTAGTTCCAAGTTAGATCCCTCTTCTTGTCATACTTGATTTGAGTCTCCACAGTGGGAATGAATATTTAGACATGATTCCATCAAGAGTGAATTTGCTCAGAGGCTAACTCTCTGGTTTTGTCCTCACTATCAGGATCCTATGTGGATATGGACTAGGAAGAAATCTGTAGTAGAAACACACTTCCTTTTCTGCTGCAATTGAGGCAGCACCTCCTTGCCCCTACTGACGGGAGGGGCTTAGGAAGCTTAACAATCCCCAGGAAAGCTATGGAATCATATCTGAGTTGTTTGGTAAATGCCTAAGAAACCTCTAACTTTGTAAATAATGGATGATATGTAGGTGGGGGAATTACTTCTACTCTTTAATAGATAAGGTAATTAACCTTAATGTTTTATTTTGCTCTCTTACGGTTTAGAATATTTTAAATTCTATTTTCATAATAAAGGTGTTTTTAGCTAATAATACAGGTAGTAATCATGTTGCAATATATAAATATCAACACCTATTGCACTTAATAGGTAAGTTTAAAAGGTAACTGTGAGGTGACGGATATGTTAACTAATCTTATTGTGGTAATTGTCTAACAACATATATGAATATCAATACGTACCTTAAATGTACACAATGCTGCTTGTTAATTATATCTCAATTTTTTAAATATATAAAATCAGAAAAAAAATCTATGTTCACTTGGGATAATAACTTGTTTATGTTATATACCAGAGAAGATTACACTATAACTAAGAATTTCAGGAAACTTAATGCCACAATCTCAATCTCTCTCTCTCTCTCTCTCTCTCTCTCTCTCTC
>RJWH01007328.1:0-41593 GCA_004363575.1 Solenodon paradoxus | reverse complement strand
TGGGCTGGGGCTGGGACTGGGGCTGGAGCTGGGGCCAGGCTGGGGCTCTGCTGTGAAAGGCAATGCCCTGTCTGCCCCCCGACACCTGGCTTTCTCCTCTTCCACCAGCAAGAAGACGTGTTTTTTCAGGGAGCTGCAGAGAGATGCCCCCACTCGCGTCTCTCGACTTGCTGTGCTCGTGTGCTGAATGAACAATGTCACCCGTCCGCGACGGCGTGAGCCCGGATTAGACAGAGACCGCCACGCAGCCCAGCCACCAGACGGGCAGATGGGGACAGGCCCCTTCCCGGGACCTAGACGATGTCTTTGGGTGACAAACATCTACAATTTCTGATTCGGACTGAAGCGCATCTTTGAATAAAGTGGATGCTCTTCTTCATGTCTGCCATTGTAAAAGCAGATTTTCCCCTCCCCAGATCGCTTCCAATTTTTTTTAACATTCTTCCTAACATGTAATTATCATCTTCCAAGACCCAAAGTGCTGTCAAGTGACTGAAACCCGAAAGTAAATATTGTGCAAATACCTGTCAAATTTCAATCAGCAGAAAACAAAAAGCCCCGAATTGCTGCCATCTCCCCACGAGGCTCCCGCCTCTCCTTGAGGGATAAGACGTTTCTCTGGTTTCCTCTTCCCTCCGGCACTTTGGCCCGTGAGCAAGTGTGTGCTCTGGGGGCACCGCCAGCGACACGGGCGTCACGTGAGCTCCGTGCCGGCAGAGACTGTCCGCATCGGGGGGCAGTGTTCACACTCGCTGGCCTCGGGCGTCTGCTCCCCACATGGCCAAGCCCTGGCGTGGAGGGCACATGGCCGTCTGAAGACACAGGAGGCAGAGCTTTGCTCTTAGCTGCTCTGTGACGCAGGGTTTCCTCTCGGGGTCTTTGCGGGCAAGCAGCCCTGACCGCCGGGCACCAGGTGGCCACCAGGGCACCGGGCGCAGGTACCAAGCCCACGGAGGAGCAGAGGCCAGGCGGGTCCCCCCATCGCAGGACACAGGTGCCCCTGGCCCAGATGCCGGACGTGTCAGCTCCGTGTCACCAGCGAGGTGAAACGGGGTTCTTGGCCCCACGGCTGGCTCTCCCACATTTCCTGTCTCGCAGTTTCCAGGCAGGGACTCCCGCCGTTCAGCCCTCCATCCCGACTAACTGACTCAGCTCCCTCCTCCGTCCACCTGGTGGCTCTCTCTGGAAGAGTTTCACCCTGTCACTTATTTTTGACCCGCGTTTCCCCGAGCCTAGTGCGTGGGACCCAAGTAAGGAAGCTTGGTGGGAAGGGAAGAACCAGTATCACGAGGGCAGGTTAGAGGCTGAGTGTTCGTGGCCGGTCTTAACCATTTCATTCTAAAATTCACCTCGAAAGAACACAAAGCAAAAGAAATAAATGGCTCGAAATGCATATTTCCTTCACCTGCTGCTGGAGGCAAGTCCCTCACACCCTGACTCCCCGTCAGAGTCCCCTTTTCCTTGTGTCCTCTGTCCCCGTGTGGGGCAGCCTCAGGGGAGGGTCGTCACTGCTGCGCAGTCCACAGTCGGTGTCGCTACTCACATGCTGTCCCCACCAGCGGGCACCTGCCACCAGCCCGAGCGAGGCTCCTGGCGTGACGCGTGGGAGTCGGCGCTGAGAGAGCCGAGGAAGAGCCAGGTCCAAGTTCAAACCCCTCCCAGGGCTCTACTTTCGTAGGACAGTTTACCCCCTTGAAGCATCTGCTGCCGTATCCACAAGTGGACACGTCCTCTGCTCTGGTCACTGGGCACCCGGCAGCCGGAGGCCCCTCCACCCCAGAACCCACCCGTGTCTTGCCGCTGGCCAGCCCCAGGCTGCACCTCTGCCAGCCCGCCTGCGGCAGAGATCGCCATGCAGTGCCCCTGGACTCTCCTCAGCCCTGTCTCCTGTGTGCTGACCCGGCCGGGCCCCCCGTGGCCCCTTCCCTCAGGAAAAGCACGTCCAGAGTTCTCGTGACGGCACCGAGCTCTCTGGGTCCCAAGTCCGTCCCTCCATAAATTGCAGCCTCATATGACAAACTTCAGAAGCGCTTTCTAGGTGGGGAGACGGGGTCACACGAGGAAAATGTTCCCCCAAATCTGCTCTGGCAGCTCTGATCTTTAGTTCAGGTCGGGGAGAAGCCCTCCGCAGCCCGTCGGCCAGCGCAGGTCGTGTGCGGCAGACAGGGGACCGGGGGAGGGGCGAAGACAGGCTGCAGGGAGGACGACGGAGAAACGGCACTGGGTGGGCAGGGACACAGTCTGCAGAACAGAAAAGGGGCCCCGTGATTACCTCTGCAAAGGGTTGAGCTTTCTCACAATCTGATTTTTCTTTGGAGTCACGACAGGTCAGTACAACAAGCCGAGTAAGGAGGCATAAACGAAGGGGTGATACTTAACTTTCATGAATCAGACAAGCTCGCGGGTCCCTTTGGTGCTAACAATGAACACATTTTGCACTAGTCAAAAAAGCCGTGCCTGCTCAGCTGAGATCAACTTATTTCATATTCTAACAAATATGCCTTCATTGTAGTGTTGAATCTGACGAGCAAATAAACAAAAAAGTATCTTTAATAAGACACAAGAATTGAGCTTATGACTATATCTCTATACCTGTGTCTGTTCACCACCCACCCACCCATAACCTGTAGCTTCTCTGCCTCTCACCTGTCATATCTCTACGCCCATCTAGCCTCCATGTATCACCTGCCTGTCTCTATCATCAGCGCGCCACCTGTCTACCCACATCTCTTATCATCTATCCACGCCTCCTCCCTCGGTCCACCGTGCAGCCAGGCGCACGCGGTAACGACGACGAGCTGCACTGCAAGCCCTGACTTAGCAACTCCTCGCAGGTCGGTCCTCACACATCGACATCCCTTTTCAGGAAACAGCTCAGTCCCCAAATGATCTTACCTTCGAGCACCTAGCAGAAGTTCTCAATGTCATTTACTTGACCTCTGATCAGGACACAGGTGCTGGAAGGAAAAAAAGAAAGTGGGATTAGCATTAGCCAGGACCCTAGAAAAGGGTAAATCAATAGGTTACACAAAATTGCCTGAGGAAATATAGAGAAAAACACAGAATTTTCTGTTGGAAACACTCTTACAGATCATGATGCCTGAGCACCTCTTCTAGGCAGTGAGGACTCCTGCTCACAGGTCAGGCAGGTGTCTGTGACAAAAGAAACACATCTACCGATTTCCTAGGAAAGGTCTGCATTTTTCTTTTCTATTTTTAAAGGAATGGTGTAGGCAGGAATGAAGGCGAAGAGGCAGAAAGAGAGAGGAGGAGGAAACATGTATTAAATTCATTTAGTCCTTCATCTTAGTTGTTCCCCAGGCCTGGGGCTCGAACCCGAGTCCTTGGGACGGACGTGGACTATCGCTGGTGGCCGCATCTGCCCGGCCACCAGGGTTCATTGCAAGTCTCCTTCTGCAGCTCCGTCCTCCTCCCGTCAAAGCTCCAGTTCAGGAAGGGACGGGATCCAGGAGAAGACAAAAGCAAGAAGCTGCTCATCACACACTGTCCCACGTGTGAGGCGGCGCCCTCGTGTTAGGAAACGGGCTCGTCTGCTTCCAGAGTCAGCGGCCCAGTGCCCAGGCTGCTCTCCCTGCAGTGGACAGACACACACTTATCTGATCACCTCTCACACCGGGATCGAACAAACCTGAGCGAAACCCAGCCCCACCGACGACACTGACTCTCGTTTCCGAAGCTACGGAGCCAGAGCCTCCAGGAGTCCTCTCCTTCCGAAAGCCGACTTAGAGAAAGAGCGCAGGCGCCGGGTCCCCTGGAAGAAGAGGCAGGAGTGTGTTTTGTGCAGGACGTCACCGAAGACAGAGGGTCAGGAGGAACCTGAGTATCAGAAACCATCCGGATGACAGATGTGTATGTCTCTATGACACAGAATTAAGCCGCGCCCTCCAGGATAACGAACCCGGTCCACAGCTATGAAAGTCTCTGCTAATACAAAGTCCTTGGTCATGAAGTGACCTAGAGAACAGTGAATGAGACTGGCCACCCGGAGTTTCATATCTGAGTCTGACGACTAGACTTGGCCAGTCTTCACGTGGAAAACCAGAGGGAAGTGGCTTTCGTTCCAGCTCCGAATTCATCCCACGGCCAGTTCACTGCAGATGACATTCACTTCAGGGCGAGCTTCAAATCTCTGAGTGCAGATGACAGGCTCCTCCAAGTCCCAGGAAACACGACTCAAAGGTTACACGATTACAGTCAGGCCGGCGATTCCAGACACGTCACCACAATCACGCAGTTTGCTGAATTAAGAGGGGAAACCAAGCCGGACACAAGACAGCGAATCTGAGTGGGCCGACAACGGAAAAGCGAGCCCTTGAGGTGGCGCTCATCTTGGACTTGTAGCTTGATTCTCTGAGCTGGACACTTCCTGACAACTTCCCCCCACATCGCACCCCCTCCCGATGCACAGTCAGAAGGCGCTGCCTGCGAGGTCAGAAGACAGGCCCCCAGACCCCCCACCTGCTGGTCTCTGCTCGCGGCCATGGGCCCCAGGACCCAGAGGGACGTGTCCATGGCCAAGCTGCCCAGCCAGCCTCTGTCCCCATACACAGTCCACTTCTGTGGTGACGGCGACCGAACCCGCGAGCGAGTCTCTCACTTCCGTGCAGTTGGGATTTTATGTCCTTCGAATCATGTAATGATAGGAAGTCAGAGCTGAAAGGAATGAAAGACTCATTTAGCCCAAGTCCTACCAGTTTTGAACTTTGTCCTTGGGTGATGTGGTGGATTTAAGATGAAATTTTTACTTGGAGTTGAGTATGTTCAAGTATGTCCCCATTTTTTAACATATTTCAGTGGAAGGGTAACTACTAATCTCAGAACCTTAGCTCGTTTGTAACATCGCTGATTCAAAGACAGGTCACCGCCATGGAGCCTGTGTCCTCACATCTGATATTTCAGCAGATAGTGCCGGTTTCTTCTTAAAAAGGCAACATCTTTGTTTCCACTCTCCTGCCCGTAACTGGATGTAATCTCTGTCAGGCTCTAGTTTGATGGATAAATCCATCTAGTTGTCGGCAAGCAAACATGCTCCTGGTGGCCTCTCTGGGCCTCAGAGGCCATCCTGCGTCAGGGCCAACAGGCAACCTGTGGCCGAGGGTCTGGGCTGCGGCTGGAGGGAGAGAATCCTGGGGAACAAATATTTGGGAAAAAGCAGCAATTTCTACTCGAGAAAGGATTTTAAAGGCTGGTGTTGCACTGAGTGAAAATGAGTAACAGCTCCTCTCAGAAACTCGCTTTATGTGGAAAAGTGCCTTCTGATTTAAAAGTCGTCATTATTTTTGCCATAAAACTCTCGCTTTCAAAATGTTTAACCCAGCAAATGGTTTCCTGGAATCTCTAAAGTTCAAGGAAAGAAAAATCTATAACAAAGGGAAAGGTCCAGTCTCCAAGTTCCTTCATCTGATAAACAATATTATATCTTCAAAATGCGGTTCTTCAGCCAGCTCTTGGTTCAGATGCTGGGAAGTCTTAATCATCCTTTTCTGCAGGTGACCTTTCCGCTGTCCCAGCTCAGGAGGCTGTAATTACAGCCTTGACGCTCCCCGCCTCGCCCCCTTCCTTCCCTCTTCCACATCCCCCTGCCTCCCTCTCGCCCTCCCTCCCACAACATATGAACTCGAAAGCCAGGAAGGAAAGCGTCTTTTGTGTCGAACCCACATTCCACGTCTGCTCAAATGCCAGTGTGTGCAGGGGTGGGGCTCAGGGATGTTTTCAAGGGGAGAAAGTACCTGGAGTCAGGTGCATGCTGAGGGGCGCCAACCTCAGGCACCGGGGAGCCACCTGAGATCTCAATCTCGCGCGCGCAGCCCCGAGCAGGTCACGGGACACCGTGGACACCAGCATCTAAAACCCACTCCACCGCCTCTGAAACAGTCGTCTTTGTGACTATGTGATCGCAAGCCAGCACATTCTCCTTCCGACCCCAGGGCAGGTGATGTGGCCCCACGTGGAGGCCGTTTCCGCGGGCGCCCCCTGGTGGCGTCAGCAGGGGCTGTCGGTCTGCGGGGACGGGCCAGGGGCTTGAGGTTCCCACCCACAGCCTCTCGTTAAAACCCCTCTTAGCCCGGACGCCTGAGGACACAGCCGGTCCCGATGGGACAGATCCCGATGGAATCATGTGTGACGTTCCCTCTGGAACAGTCTCATCCCCCAAGTCTTACCATGTCCATGCTGTTTCCACCAGGAGCTGATGTGAAAGTAAACCTGTCGCGGCTCTGTGCCCATCCGCTGGGCGGGGCGGCCGAGCTGTGCCCCCCGCTCCCATGCGAGCGTCACCCTGACTTCCCCACACACGGGCCGGCCCCGTGCTCGAGGTCCTCGCTGCGGCCCGCCAACCTGCAGAAGGCCCAAGCATGTCATGGGGTCCCCCGGGCGCAGGTGACCGTGCAGCCAGGCCGGAATCCCTGGGACACGGCTGATTAGAACCGAACAACCAGGAAAGTGCAGGCATCGGATGTGTGAGTCCCTCTGCGTGATATGGAAGGTCTGTTAGGGCACCGTTGGGAAATGGGCACGGGGACTGAAGGGGCTGTCCCCAGCTCCTGTCCAGACACACTGACCATCACGATGGCCGTCTTCTCCACAGCTTGTGTGCACACGCGGGTACGTGTGTGCAGGTCATCAGTGTGTATGCAGGGGTGCGTGTGCAGGTGGTCGGTGCGTGTGCAGGGGTGCGTGTGCAGGTGGTCGGTGCATGTGCAGGGGTGCGTGTGCAGGGGTGCGTGTGCAGGTGGTTGGTGCGTGTGCAGGGGCGTGTGAGCAAGTCATCAGTGCGTGTGCGCACACACGTGCATGTGCAAACACAGCAGAACCAGAGCTGTGGTCATTCGTCGTCGCCTGTAAACACGCAGGTGTACAAGTCTCCGCCCCAGAGCCCGCATTTTGGACACACGGCTGTCTCGCTGTTTAGCCATCACTACAGTCCCCTTCCAACCAACTGGGTGCTGACAAGGGACACGACCACAGTGCCGAGTGAGGAAAATCAAGGATGACAACCTGCTGCGTAGATGTTACAACACTTTCTCAACCCACCCGGCGTCCCGGAAACTCTACTGGATTCGAAGATGGGTCGTGGTGCCCAAATAAACGTGGGCATGAGTGGGAACTGCGACGTGGCCATTGGTCTCACAAAGGGCTCACTCAGAAGTGCCAGTGGAGGTCGGCGCTGTGATTTCCTCGAGCAGGTCCGTTCTGCCTTGCTTCTCCGTGTGTGTTAGACCAGCTGAGGTGGTGGGTGTTTTTATAAAATTCTTCAAGGTCTTTTTTTAAATTAATTTTTTTATTGTAGTAATTATTCTGCATATTAAAATAACTTCCCATGTCTACGTTCCCCATTCCTTAGATTCATGTCCACACACCTGTCCTCCACCAGATCACAAGTGTCCTTCTCCAGGGTCCAGGGGCTCCGCCACCACTGCCCCCGCCGCCCCAGTCTCTGTTGTCACCTCAGTTCTGTGCAGATGTTCCAGGGTTGGTTGTGTTTCGTCTGTTCCTCTGTTTTGTCTGTTCACGTTCCACCTGTGAGTGAGGTCAGCTGGTCTCCGTCTTTCTTCTGACTTGTGTCATTGAGCATCGTCCCCTGTAGTTCTGTCCATGTTGATTCAGGCGACACGGTCTCCTCTCTTCTCAGGGCTGTGTGTCCACTGTGTATACGGACCACGTCTTCTTGACCCGTCACCTGACGTGGGGCAGATGAGGATTTTTGGGGAGCGCATGTGAAGGCCGTTCACAGCAGCCCAGGAGTCTCCCCGCGCCGGTTCAGAGGAAAAGGTCCGTTTTTCAGAGCCCCATCTCCTAGAAACAAGTTGCTGGAGTCTGGGCGAGCACCTCCGCCACACCGAAGGGCTCCACCGCGCCAGGACACGGACGTTCCTTCCGAAAGCGGCGCTGTTTGCTGCATATGGCGGCCTGAGCGGATCCGGCTGGACAGTCTTTGGACACAGGCAGTTTCAAACCCTGCGCTTTGAAATGCAGCCGTGACATTCTAAGACACACTCTCGAAAATCTAATGAGCTTCTGAAACTGCATTTAGCTAAAAATCTCAAACTCTTAAATATTTGGAAAGGTCAACTTTGATGTGATGAATTGCAATTTTGGCAATTTCCATTGTACAGCTGTTCTCAGGAAATATAATACAGTTGGCGGGGTAAATCACATATTTTATCAGCTTCCCTGGAGCTTTTCTTGTTAATTATATTTCAGAAAATGCTCATGTTCTGAGTTGGTGCAGCACTTTCCTGCTGGCTGGGACAATACCTCTGATTGGTAAATGGTTAACACACACTGAGGGGCAGCCTCCCTGGAGCCCGGCACCTCCTGCCTGAGGGCCACGTTCAGAGAAAGGTGCACTGAAAAGAAACTCTCCATCAAAAGCTTTGTTTTTAAAGAAAGACACATGGCGAAATGTTCTCTCTATTATGGCAAGTGAACACAAAATAAAAACCGCCTAGATATAAACTCGTTTGAACAGTGCCCAGAATCTTACAAAGACAAATATCAACACACAAAGTGTTTCAAGAGACATGGAAACATATACGTTTAACCCAGTGATAGGTCAATAAATCAATAGGTCAACTCTCAGGTGTGCCTGGGTGGAGCAGAAGTTAGGTCCAGTGCTTTCTGCTGAGCACAGTTCACAGACATCTCAGGTGCCCAGGTTCGCGTCCCAGGGCCGGGGGAATGACCAAGATGAACAACTAAATAAAATAAAAAACGTGCTTGCTCCTCCTCTCTTTCTGCCTGCCTACTCGCCTTCACTCCCGCCCGCGCCCTTCCTTGAAAGAAAAAAGTCAATTATCAGCAATTTCACATGGGGGAACTTGCAGTTATCAAAATGTGGATTGTGGGGGTCACTTGAGAGTTAGACAATGATGTACTTTATTTCTTGTGTGTGTGTGCTTTTATTCATTGTTAAAACTGCTCCTAATGAGCCTTCATTTAAATAATGCCCTTTGAAACCTTTAAAAGGAAAGACAGGCAGAAAGCATGTGAATAAAGAAAGCAGGCTGCTTATTGGAGGGGAAGGTACAGGAACAAAAGGACAAAGTCTGAGCTGTGATTTAGGAGCCACTTTCAAAACGTGACGCGGAGGCCAGCAGCTCCACGTAAACTGACGGATGAAGGGACCCTGCCTTATCCAAACGGAGGGAGGCAACACTGGCTGAATCCTGGCTTCTAAGATTGTCTTCCATGTGGGCTCGATTCGTGGAGAAGAAGACACCATGGGGTACGCCAGGACGAGGTCGTCGGGGAAGGGAGGTCTCTGCTCTATCCACGTAGCAATTTTCTTCTTTCCTGCTTAAGACCTTTGCCTTTCTTTCGTTCACCGTGAGCGCTCAGATTAAACCAGGGAAAACCAAATGAAGCTGTGGGTTGTTTTGACGTGCTTGTCTAAGCAGCCAACGCCTCCCGGCCGGAAGGCTACCCGGCCACTGCCGGTCGCAGCATCGTGCAGAGTCCCGGAGTCGGGGTGCGGAGGGACTAAGGCAGCTCTGCCGCGAGGGGGACGCGTCACTGTCCCTGTCTGGAGCAGACCCAGGCTCAGCGGGGGTGGGCGGGCTCTTTCCTGGCCGACGGCCGATGGCCTGGAGGGATCTTTATTCTCCCGCAGAAAGTTTCATCTGGGTTTTACAGAAGTGGGTCCACTCTAGTAACACCCACTTTTTGGGAGAAAACGTCCCCCCCCAAATCCTGGGCAAAGCGAGGGAAGAAAACAATTAGACTCTACTAAACATCTATGTTCTTAAAAAGAAAAAGAATCATTCATTAAGAAGTAATCAACCAAACAATCAATACCTCTTGAAAAACATTTAACTTTCTCATCTCATGGAGACTAGGCAGCAGCGAATGCTTTTCAGAATAGAATGGTGCTTTTTATTTAAATACTTTTATATTCCTTTTTCCTTTTAAGTATTCCATTCATCCTTCTGGGCCTGAAGGACCCATTACTTTGACACAGATCATCTAAAATTTGGGTAGACACTCATTTAGAGATTCCAAACTACTCTGGAGAGTGACTATTTCTGTAAGCCGTGAACTCAGCTCAGAAGAACTGAAGCACGTGATTTTCTTTCAGCCGCCTGCGCTGCAGGGAAGGGACACAGCTTTGCTTGGCGCTGGTAACAGTGGGCATCTGAGCCCCTGGACGGCGGTGCAAACCCCTGGGACTCTGAGGCAAGGGAAAGGAAGGACGCAGGAACTCAGTGCAAGATTCGTTTTCCCTGGGCCCAGCACGAGCCTGCTGTGCCAACAAGCATTAAAATTATCCCCAGTCTTCGCAGGGCGACCCAGTAAGCGTGACTTCACATGCACGACGTGATGAATTCTCAAAAATCAGATTTCCGTTTAAACGACTCCTGTCATGGACAAGTTTGCTATATTAGCTTTTAGCTGTATATCCTAGTAATATCTATTTTTAAATGCATTTATTATTTTTATGGTAGCAATTGTTCTACACAGCAAGATAATTTCCTATGTGTGGGTTCCCCGTTTCTTACACACAGGTCCACACACCCTGCCCTCTGCCACCATCTGTCCCCACAGCTGCCTGTCTGACCAGACGTGGTCGGTCGCCGCCTCCTCGTTTTGAGCGTCCGAGGGAACACAGGACACACAGACACAGCCCTCAACGGTTCCGGGTGGGTCCCTGAGCCCCCTTATGTCCTCGGGCTCATTCGGGCAAGGGCACTGGTATTATTATCCTGTAACCAAGGGGAAACCAAGGCCTGGAACGTAAGAACTTTTGACGGCAAGGGAGCAGGGGCGGGTGCAGCCTGAACGGGGCTGTCGGCTCCCTCTGGGGCCGCCCCCACCGCTGGAGGCCGGGGAGCGCTGTCTGCTCACAAGGAAGCCGGCTGCGGGGAGCAAAGTCCCAGCGGGTCTGGAGGCATGAACGTCCCAGCGGGTGAACGAGAGACAGCAGATGGCACCCTATCTGATGAAATTACCTGATAGAAATGAAGCAAAAGCCACTAAATGGAATGTGCATTCTGTCTTGGGGCAACTAGTTAAAGGAGAAACTTAAAACCTGGCACATGCATCCTAAGTCTCCCTCCTGAGGTTAGAACAGCAGGACCGCCTGGTTCCTTTAACGTCATGAACCGCTCACATTTATGGTTGAAAAAGTGACCTGGTGTTTCCCTCCCTGAATATACCTAAGCAGCCAGACAATGTGAGGGCTGCCAGGCCGAGGAGATGACGGAGGCGAAGAAGCAGACAGGACAACACGAGAGCCCTGGCGCTGTGACGCCGTGGGGCCGAGACGCTTTATGAACGAGTCTGCGTGGACGAATTCACTGACGTGACCTGGCATTTCCATAAGTGGCGCTTGGAATGCTCACAGTCGACAGCCAGTGTACCTTCTCTCGTCAGCATCCACGGCCGCTTCTGGTGATAACCCACCGACAGTGTCGGGCGCCTCGTCTGAATCTGCCAAGCGCCTGAACCTCTGCCCCAGAGAGAAACGCCCCGTCGAAGTTTCCTCTTGATACGAAACGGTCGCTTATGCGTTTGGGGCTTAGCCAGCGCTTGGGGGGTGTCTGCTCCAGCAGTGCTGCAGCTGGAAAGTCAGTGTCAACATCTGCATGTGAGCATATTGTTTTCAGTAAGTGTCACGGGTGAGAGTGCAGCTTATCAGCTCTCAATGCTCCCCATTAACTTAGTTTTCGCCACCTGCCATCACATCAGAACGTGCCGCAATTTCATCGCTTAGAGAGGGAAATAAAGTTAGAGCTCAAAGTTATTTATTTTATTTGTAGAACGGTTGACTAGATAAATAAAGATATGCTTTCTAATTTTGTCTAGAGCATTTAAAAAAATATTTAAGCCTGTAACGGGCAGAGAGAGCGCGTTCAGGAGCCAGACGGCCTCGAGGTCCCCTGCTCGGCTGCCCCGCTGCGCCGGGGAGCGCGTCCGTCCTTTCTGTGTCTCTGTTCTCACTTCTGAACGCGACCGCGACAGCACATTCATGCTACTACGAGGACCAGATGGCTTCGTGTATATTAAGGCTCAGAACAATGCCCGACAAGGAGAACGCTGTTCACTGCCAGCTGTTACTGCATCTGCACAAGCTACAAAGTTTTGTGAACACTTGCAGCTCAGGGACAGCATCCGGCAGCTTGACAACAGTGACATGAGAAACGGGTCATCCCACGCCACTGAAGAAGAATCATAATCAAACATATACGAGGCACATGCTGAGAGGAACACGCAATGAAGTCACATTCTTGAAGACTGGACGGCAGTACCCGACGTAATCCACACTTAGGAACACTGGATTTTTCCCTTTTTAAGGTGCAGATAGGAGTCCAGGAGCAGGCAGGGAGAGCGGAGGAAACATCTGTTTTATTCAGCGGTTCATCGTGTCATCTGTAGGCCACGTCGTCAAGGCTGCAACCACGCTCGAGGGGAGAGCGGTCACTGCTTGCTGGGGGGTGGCCACTGGACAAGGGACGGTGGGGGTGGGAGAGGTCTGGACGTTTGCTGAGCTTGAAGCTGCTTCTGGAAACGTCTGCAGGACTCCAACGCAGTGGGACCTCAGTGAGGAAGAAAATCATCCTGACGGTTTCCTAAACGTCAAAGGCACTTCTCCTGTCGGTGCAGACATTCTCTTCTGGATGTTTGTCTAAGAGAAATGACTGTGTTTTCCATAAGATGCATACATGCGTTATCAGGTTTATTTGAACAGTTTAATGCTGGAAACCAGCTAAGTGTGTATTAGGGGGTGAACAAATAAATAGCATATGAGCAGGATGAAATACTCATAAGCAACACAAAGGAATCAACGCTGGATTCAGCAAAGGCATGAGAATGCCTTTCAAAATCATCACGCTGAGAGCCAGAAGCCAGATCAAAGCATGTATTATATAACTCCAGGGGCGTGAAATTCTGCAGAAAATGCAAGCGACCCTCTAGCGACAGAAAGCACATCAGTGTGGCCGGTTTACGGGACGTGAAGGCAGAGGGAGGCGGGCGGGTGACGTCACAGCTCATCACACGCGATGGGCTCACTCGTTACCCTACTTTGGAGGATCTGACACGTGGACACATGGACACATCCACCTGTGCGCCTCACACGCGTGCAATTATGCCTCGATACAGCTGCAAGAAACACATCAGCTGTACATTTCAATTTGCAGGATGTTTCGCAGGCCTGCAGTTTACGTGAACAGAAAACGAAGGAAAAAACAGGCAAGAGAGATGATTCTGGATTGAACTGCTCTAAAGACCATGGCAAACCTATTAGCCAAAACTCATCTTTGAGAAAACACATAGTTTCAGAGCTCAAAGCCTGGCGCGGCTGAAAACCATCCCGTTCCCCCAGAATGAGCCTCAAACTCGTCCGCGCTGCCTGTGACTCACATCGCTGCCACGCCGCTGGCTGGGTGGTGCCGCATCCCCCTTGCGTGTGTGAGGGAGGGTCCCCAGCACCAGCGGCGCCACTGCCCGTTCAGCGCAGGGCCATCCAGGCGTGCTCTGCCGTCTGGCCTTTTCCAGAAGTCTGCTTTGTGAAAGCCCCTCAGGGTGCGTTGAAACAACGAGCGTGTGGGGACCATTTTCAGAGCAGCCTCGACTCACAGGCGTCCGTGTGACAGGCACGCGGGTGCAGGGAGCCGGGCCTGAGTGTCTTCAGCGGCTGCCATGTTTATCAAGAATTACAGCGACGCCAGATGAGGCTGATGGGCGGCACACGGCTTCGACATAAGCCTTACATCCTGCCACCGGACGTTTCAGTCTAACCTGGGATGTGAGTGCTGTTGCTGTGACCGGGATGGGGCCTACGCGGGTGATCAGAGCCCGAGAGGGCAGGGCCGCGCTCCTTCATTCATGCAGCTCCCTCGGGCATGTCTTCCGGGAAAGACGCTTTCCTTTTAGAAAACCTGAATTCCTAGGAGGCGATGCGAACTTATCCAGTGAAACCTCCTTCAGCCTCGAGCAAACGGAAGCGCGCGCACTTCTGTCACCATCTCAGCAGGAGCACACGGTACAAGGGGAAGTGTCATTACGCGGCGTCAGGACAGACGGGCAGACGCCCAGAGCCTTCCGGGTCTGCCTCTGTCAACGCACCCGTCGCCTCACATGGTTTGTGCTTCTTTTGTGTGTGAGAACCTTTAGTTCTCCTCTCAGCCAGTCAGTCAGACGGCACAGAGCGTTTCCGCCACAGCCCCCAGTTGCACTCTGGACCCTCAGGCCTGGACCCCGACACCAGGAATCTGAGCCCTTTTCCAACCTGTCCCCACTGCCCACCGACCCCGCGCCCGGTAACCACTGTGCCGTCACCGCTATGAGTTTGACTTTTTATTTAGATCCCACATATAAGTGACATATGTTTGCAAATCTCTTTAAGGCTTAGTGACCAGGAGACAGCTGGACTCTCCCTTTTGCTTCTGCGTGTGGTCTGCTGCTCTCTCCCAGCTCACCGCGCCTGGACAAGCCCGCCGGGCGTGCGGACAGTAAGAGGGAGAAGCATGACGGATGGAGCCGGACGATGCGGACGCCTTGAAGGCTGGGGGCCAAAGAGTGCAAAGTGACCTAGAAATCGGTCCCAGGTGACCTGGAATTGCGCTTGGCGGCAACAGATGACTAATCTTGGTTAGAAACGCCGAAGGGCTAACCTTCCTTCCTGTGTAAGCAGTTTTCGAAAAAAATCTAAAGAAATAACTTTACAAATGATAGGAACTTTAGGAAATACTCAATATTCTAATGGAAAACAGACTTAGTGAGTTCTACTTAAAATTGCATGTTTAAAGGAATATACATTTTAAATTGGAATTATCAGACTGTGATTGGACTAGAACAATCTTTAATTTAATCCATATCAAGGCAATTTGCTTTACGAAATACTATAAACCCACATGTGCTGGTTCCCCAGTGGACAACCTTAAAATATATATTTCTCAACAGTCAAAGAGGTACTGATTTTCCTTTCAAGCTCAAAATATTTAAAGCCTTTGTTCCTGCAAATATTTGTATTTAATTCCACATTTCCTCAGAGTTGAAAGTCGCTGGCTTCTAGGACAGACGATTTCCTTCCCGGCCTAAATGGGTTTTCTTTTCACCTGCTCCTCTACCAGGGTTTCACGGGACCTGGGTCGTCAGTCCTGTGAAAAGCACTACACCCGCGTGGTCGCTGCACAATGTCTCCAGGCCGCAATGAGGGGACACTGAGCTGCACCCCGGTGGAGTCGTACCTGGTCCGCTGCCTCCGGCCCAGCACAGCCCACATCCAACCCCAGGCCGCGGGACCAGGGCAGCAGCCGAAATGTACAGCCAGATAATAAATAAAGTAAAGAGCGTCTTCCCCGCTGTCTCCCTGCCTGCCCGCTCACCTTCACGCCTGCCTGCAGAGAGGGGAGGCTGATGACTTGCCCGGATTGTGAACAGGTCTGGATTTTAAAATACGTAAATGTCTTCTTGCCCAAAGAACTCTCAACCACATAATAGTTTTCTACATAGTCACATGATCGGGACCTTACAACTGTTTAAGAGACAGAAAACATGAGTTGCCTCCATTTTGGGGCATTCATCTGGCCTTTCCTGCAGAAAAACCAGTGACTCGACTTGTTCCATAAATGACCCCAAGGTATGAAACTCATCCTAACCCTAAGAAACCACTTATGGAATCAAATGTTCCTGTTAGAAAGTTAGCCATTCAACTGGGTGTTCTGATCAAAAAAGCGACCCCAGTGACACAGGATCACGGAATCATAGATGAAGAAAGTAAGAAGAAAGACATTCACTCTGCAGGGAAACAGCCAAGGAATCGTGTAACAGTCTCTAAAAGGAAAATGAAAGTGTCAGCTGGCGTTCCACTGTCCCCGGTGACACACGTCAGAGGGGAGATACCTGCAAACGCCTGGGTTCAGGGACATGGAGGGATCTGGAGTCCTGTCCGGGGGGAGGGTGTGGTGTGCAGATGACATCTGAGTTGGGCCGACTTCTCTAGCGTCAGGGATGAGCCGCAGCAAGTGACCGCAGCCTCCGGAGGCCCACGCGGTCTCACCGCATCGGAGGGCAGCTGCCCCGGACGTGGAGCTCGCAGGGCAAGGAAAGCAGCCGATGTTCACCTGGCTCCGGAAATAAATCTCAGAGAAGCAAGAATGTTTTTCATCAGAGAGCCGGAGTCCTGGAGACTCTTTCTGCTTCTTACTAATGTCAGACTGACCTTAGAAGAGGCAAAAACAGGTTCAAGAATTCAACTCCACTGACACCTCAGGAAGATACAATGAGTGGATTCATGAACATCATGGCACTTTCTCCAGCAGGATTTAGAAAACTTTTAAAAATGTCTTTTCAGGTTGAGTCTGTCCATTGAACATAAAAGCCCAATCTCCATTCTACCAGACGGGTTAAAAATTTCTTAATCCATTTAAGTGCTTTTTTTTTTTTTTTTTAAATTATGATTCAGGAAATGCTACTTCTTAAAATACAACCGAGGACTATCAGTCACTCGCAGGACACAAAAACACAGGCATGAAATCCTTCATCTGTCCTCTAACTCTCTAAGTCGACAACAAGGAAGATGGGGTTCAACTCAAAGGAAAAGGGTTTATACAAAGAGGGACATATTTTCATGTAGGTCCAAATTTTGACTTTGTATCTGACGCAGCCTCCGCATTTTTGCCAGCACGTAACTGGAGAGCGTGTGCTCTTGTCAACGTGCGTCCTTTCTGCCCGGCCAGCGCTTCCTAAGTCCACCAGGGGAAATCCAGCGGAATCGCGCCGCGTCCCCGGCGGCCAACGGCAAAGCTGGGAGAATGATCTCTTGCGACAGCCTTCGCTCCAACAAGAATTTGACGTAGAATAGCTGCTTTTTGCATGTGGTGTGTCTGCACTCCTCTAGGCGCCTCATCCGTCTGCGCGTCTGTACGTGTGTGTGCGCGTAAATTCAAAGAAAGTCATCGGCCCACCGCGTATTTCACCAACCCTGCAGGCTCGTTTTCATGGGCCTCCCACACATTCCCTCGGCCAGCGCCAAGGATTGCTTGCTAGATCCAGGAAAAGCCTTGGCTCTAAAAAGGCCAAACCCAGAGCTTACTGCTTTGACGAAACACGCTTATTTAGTCTTAGAGTCACCTCACGAACGTCATACTGTGCATGAAACAGCACCGTCAGCCGAGTGAAAAGCCCATGCAACGGAGAAGACACTGGGGAGCCCTTCTCTTGAGCAGCCAGTCACAGAGAGAGAAAGGGGCCCAGCGGTGGCCACGGGAAGCCGGGTTTATGGGCGAAGGGGCTCAGTTCTGCAGGATGAGAATGTTCTGGGGTCGCCGGACCCAGGTGCGACCACACCGGACGCAGCTGAACTGCATGTGAAATGGGGCAAGTTTTCCCACTGTGATTGCAAATAGCTCTAAAAAGTACACTCTCCTACCTCCATGTAGAAGACGCAGCTAGTCCCGCCTGCGCGTGGCGCCCAGTGGACGTCACAGCCACTGTGTGCGCTGAGCATCCATTCAAGAGTATGCACTGAGCGCCGACCACTTACCGGTTGTCTAAAATGCGACTTTCTTTTTTACATAAAGACATATCAATGGCTTATATTTTTAGCAGTCAGGATGGGCGTTTCAGGGCAGACAGAAAACCTATTTTCTCCCCTATAAATGCATCACGAATGAAAGTTCGTTCATTCATTCGTTGTGACTTCAGCCTTCCACACTCTCAGTTACTCTGCCCATGAAAAAATTCATGATTTCAGATGGACAGTTTCTCTTTCGCATTACCTGAAATCATCCAGGTTTGCTTCTGGAGTGAACTTTTTTATTAAAAACCACAATCTGAAAGCAGAAATGCTGATTCTCACTGAAAACATGATTTTCAAAAAGCAGGACCGATTTAGGGGCCGCATGAATTCTATTTAAAGAAATGGGAGGTGACAGGAGGCCAGGATGGAGGGGTCAGACCACAGACTCATTAAGCAGCCCCAGTCACTGCACAGCTCTCAGCAGCAGTGATGACGCGCAGGAGGAGGAGGACCGGAAAGTACCACATGTCCACACAAACACCACAGGGCAGAGGGGACAGGGATGGGGACAGGGCAGAGGTGACAGGGCAGAGGGGACAGGGTTGGGGACAGGGCAGAGGGGACGGGCCAGAGGGGATGGGCCAGGAGCCATGGGCTCTTGCTCACTGAGCTCTTGTTCTCTGCTGTTTTTGAGAAATCGTACAGCCTGTCCATTTTATTAAATCATCATAATGCACGCAGGTGGTGAGCTGCTCCCCTTGTTCCAGAAATAGTCTCAGAGAACTGAAGTGACTTGTAAAACACCACCCAGCAGGTCTCTCTCAGCTCTCCATTTTCTTTCTAATTGGCCAGAGGACTGTCAAACTGAAGGCCCAGCTGTTTCTCTGAAGGCAGGCCCTTCTCTGGCTCTGGCCTCCTTCCCCTCTCGGCCAGCCTTGCATCCGGGTGGACATTTCCTTGAAGAAAGTGAGGCTGGACGCACGCCCCTCCCAGGGGCCCAGCGACTGGCCGGCCCAGCTCGCTCTGGCTCCCACGCGTTCCTGCCTCTCCCAGCGTCTCCCACCCGCCACGCCGAGGCCCAGAGCTCCACGACTCTGCGGAGACACAGGGATCGGCGGGCAGGATGAGGAAAGCTGGCCGAGAGGTGTGTTCTGCGTGGGACTCGTTCCCATAGGAAAACGAAAGCTTTTCCTGAAACAGGATGCTCTGCTCCCCGAGCGGCACCGCCGACTCTCTGGGAGCCTGCAGGGATTTCTCGGATGGAGAGATGATTCCAGCCTCCCGTCGTCCGACCTAAAATGACTCTCCTGTCCCTCCCCCAGCCCACAGTAAATCAGTGGGTTTAGCTGTCTCAGGCTTACTTTCTATAACAAGGAAAACGTAGTACGTCCAGAGATCAACGCTGAGTGAGATATCAAGATGAGAACGAGAGGGCAGGAGAGGCAGAGAGAATGGAGGGAGACAGGCAGGGCGAGGGAGGGATGTCCTTGATAATATTCACGGGCAGCTGTGCACACGAGAAAAGCCTTCCAGAAACAGCTCATCTGTGAGCATGGCTTCCTTCCATCCAGGCAGCTTCCGAAGAGAAAAGCCAGCCCCTGGGGAACAAGGAAAGTCTCCTGCTTCTGCTCTTGCTCCTGGGTATCAGTCTAAGGTACACGGCCTGTGGGGGACCTGGGCAGCACAGGGGCGGCAGGAGGGGGCCCGGAGTCCGGGGCCCCCAGAGCCGGAGCGGATGCGGGTCCAACCCTGCGACGGGCTCAGCTGCAGCCTGCGGGTCGGGGGCCAGAGAAGGCGGCCGATCCCCGAGGACACGCACCCACGTGGCCTTGTCACGCTGGAGCGATGACGCGGCTGCCCAGCTGAGGGAGGCGGGCCGTCGGAGTTCCAGGAACGAGTGCTCCTGCAGCAGAGCCCCGAGGCGGCGGCCGTGGAGCGGCCCCGAGTCTGGGGTGTGTGCTGAGTCTGAGTGAGACACTCCAGTCTCATGAGACACCCGTTCGAGAAGCGCCCGTGTGCACTGTGTGTGCAGGGCGAGGGGCCCAGAGTGGGGACGCCGGGACACCAGAATGGTAGGGACAGCTGTCAGCACTGAGAGAGGGACAGGAGGGCCATGTGGCTGGGACTGCAGGAAGAGGGGACAGCAGAGGATCTCGGGGGGACTATGTCCCTGGGCCCTGCCTCAGCGTTGACAGAGCAGGGGCCCACATGGGCACCTGCTGGGCATGGGCGGGGTGTGGGGCCCAGCGTCAGGATGGCTGCTGGCGTCACCACGTTTGAGACAACGGGGGTCAGGGAAGGGAGGACGGGGTGGGGAGCGGAGTTGGAGGAACACGGCTGAGAGGGGAGGAGCAGGGGCTCCCGGTGCAGAGCAGCACGCAGGCCGCACGGGGCTTCTGGGGGAGGCGGCCCCTCGGTCCAGGAGCAGCCATGTGGCCCCCGGGCGGTCACTGGTGTGGGGCGCTGTGGCTTCTGCAGGAGCTGGGAGAGGTCTCTGGGGCAGACTCAGCACGTGGCAGAGTCAGCACCAGGGAAGGGTGGGCGGTTCGGCTCTGGGATTCGAGAGACAGGGCGGGTCGGGGCAGCGTGTGGCCCAGGGTTGGGGTCTGAGGGTCCCAGGAAAGAAGGAAAGCCACCGACTGACGGGAGCCGTCTTCCTGGCTGACACGGGAGGCACTAAACAGCAGCCGGCAGAACTGAGAACGAGAAAGCGGGGAAGCAAAGTCTTTCACCTCCCGCGAGGTTTGCGAGCGGCGGCTCATTCACATGAAAAGAAAGAAGGTGGCGCGGAGTTGAAATGGACAGAGGCGACTGAAAACTCAGGGAAGAAACCAGGTTCCAAGCAAGCAGCTGTCTCGGGAGGCGGCGGGGACAGGGAGAAGCGTGCGGGTGGAAGCAGAGCGTCGTGGGACCCTCCAGCGCCGGGGGCCCGTCTGGCCCTGCCTGGTGTCCTCGTGCAGACCTGATGGCGTGGGGCTGGGCGAGGACGCGCATCGGGCGAGGCCCACCTGCTCGGACGTGGACGCCACACCCCAACCTGGAAGGCGCTGTGACCTTGGACAGAGCAGGAGGGAGAGGCCAGGAGGGGCGTCCAGCAGAATAGCTGGGTCGGCGCAGCCTGTTCGCACCCCAAATCGGGGATGAATGAAAGTTTACAAAAACTGCAAATAAAGCTGTTGTCCATCCTCCAAAGCCGGGGCACCTGCCCCGCCGTGCCTGTGACTGTCCTGCAGCCTGTGTCTCCCTGAATCAGGACACCGGCGCCACGTACCAGCTTCTACATTTCGTGGATGGAGAAGAACGTGGATTAACGCCCCTTCACTGACACCACGGCACGTGTGCGTCATGTTAGATGACGGCAAAGGTCGGCCGCGGGCTGGCATGAGCATCGGAGACCTGTCCCCCACGCGTCCCCTGGGTCGTCGCTGTCGGGGCGCCAGTCTCGGCAGCGCTGGGGGTGCCGGGAGCGAGCTGGCACGCGTCTCGCTTTCTCTGAACCCACGAGGTCCCGCGTGAGGCTTTGCTCTGCTGGGCGGGCAGAGAAAAGGAAACCTGGACAGAAGCGTGCAGGGTTCTCTCCTCCACACGGACGTACAGAAGCGAAGAAAGAAGCGTCAGACAAATTCCTGCTCTGATGCTTCTCCCCGGGCAGGGCTTGCCTAACACACAGTCCAATCTCCCGTAACACAGGCGCTGATAGTACCGTTTTCCACGGACGCATGAAAGGAGGTTTAGATTTGTTTGTCTAAGAAAAATTCTAATCTCTCCCACCCGAATGAATAAACACAAACCTGGTGTTAAAGATGAGCTGCAGTGTTCACAGCCTTGGCGAACTGGGGAATTAAAAGAGAAATTTAGACAATGCTGAGATATAATAATCACCTTGGAAAGACACAGTGTCCAAATGCGTAAATAAATGCAATCGTGCCCTATAGAAATAGAGACGACATACCCTTTTTTCAGTCATTGAGATCCCTCCCTCCCTCCGCCTCTCCCTCCCTCCCGGACAGGTGCAGCAGGAGCAAAGGTGAGCAGAGGCAGGAAGAGGAGGAGGAAGAGCGCTTGGTCTATTTTACTTAGTCGCTCACACGGGTCTTTCTCCCCGGCCTCAGGTCTGGAATGGGGACCTTAGGGTGTCGGTGGGCTGCGCTGAGCCTCTGCTCCCCGGGGGCGAACCACAACTCCTTTTCTTGACATACTCTGTTTTCATTGTCCATTCCAACAATTTCCAGCATGTCACTGGAATCCTACCCATCGAAAATGCAACAATGAGAAGCGGACACAAATTTTTCTTAAATCGTGCCTTCTCAAAATACTTTTAAAAGCTGAAACATGGAGCAGTCTTAAGAAGACGGGAGCTTAAGAGAACCTTTCCACCAGGACGTGCCCGCCCAGAGTCAGCCCTGCTCAGCCCGCCACCCACACAGGCACCTCACACGCGCAGGCAGAGCTCCCGCGCCGAAGACGGCGAGTCTCCCGAGGGCCGCGGACACTCACGCGGCGCAGTCTTGCCCACGCAGGTCGCCGGCGGCCCACACTCAGGAAGTCCCAGCATTCGGAGAAGAGCTTTGCTGCGGCCACTGCTCGTCTGCTGAAACCGAGCACAACGCCCGACGCAGGCAGATCTGCCCGGTTTCAAAAGCGCAGTTTGATTCCCTTGCTGGAAACCTCACTTGGGCTTTCAGATGTTCCGACGAGCAGCGGCGGGTGCCTCACAGCGAGAAGCCGGCCGCTGACACAGAACACAGCCTAAGGGGGAAGCTGACCACCGTGGGGACACCGCCGAGCGCGGTCAGCGAGTGCAGGGAGCCGCGGACGGGAGCTCGCTTCCCGTGCACCTGACATCAGAGCTGTCACAGCTCTGGGGCGTAGTCAGGCCTCCACGGCTCCACTGCCACAGCGCTGAGAGGCGCTCGGGAAGTTTCCAGCAAGACGGCCATCGACAGCGGCGATGTCAGACCTGCTGGCGCTTCTGTCTGCAGGCGGCGCGAGGGTCTCAGTTACTCAGCGGGAAACCGCTCACCTGCAGGGTCAAGGAGGGCGCCCTGCTGCCCGCCGTAGTCGAGAAAGGCCGTTTTACACACAGCTCACATCTAGGGCCACTAACGGCATTCGTCGCCTCTCATGTCGAATGACACCAGCTTCGTTTCTGGGGACATGCTGATCCAGACAGATGCCTGTATTCCCCAGAACGAGTCCACAGCTATGCAACCAGCATGAGCTGTTTTCTTCATGAGCTGGGGTCCATCAGCGGCTACTTTTAAAGAAATTACCAAAAACCGGAGGATTAAAATGAATCCATGAAACATAAAACAAAACCCAATCTTTTTTCTTTTTTTAATGGTGAGGGTAAGAGCTCGGGGGCCGTGTCTGAAATGAATATAGTCATTACAGGTTTCAGTATGAGCGAATCTTGTTTAACTGGCTGAAATAAACTCTATACTGAATTCTAACTCCCCGATCACTACATCAGAGAATTCGTCTCAGTCAAACATGAAATTGTTTTTGAAGGGAAGGTATAAAGAAATAGATTCAGCGAATCCAATTATTATTTCAGTCTGACACCCCAAGAGATTTTGAAAGCTGGAGGCTACGCCCCAGGGGTAAGCACGGTGCCTGTATCCCGACGCCAACGACTTCAAGACGTGCTGAGTCGACGCCAATGCAAGAGCATCACACACAGAAAACACGCTGCCTTGCAAGGGAGGAGACTGAGGGCCGGAACTCCGCCAGCCCAGGGCCGTTCTCCCCGCGGCAGGGCCGGTCTGCCGGTGGCAGCCGGGGCAGCTCAGCCCGCACAGCAAGCTCTCGCCTCAGGTCTGCACGGTCGCTCGAGGGTGAAGGGGACGGTTCTCCGCTTCCCCACGAATACAGAGTCTTGTCACTCTTCAGACGCAGGATGTGCATCGCTTCTGAAGGTCGGCGCTGACTGGGCTGCAAGCCCGGCGCGGGGGCCTGGGAGCTCCTGTCTGGGACTCAGGACCCAAACCGCCTGGCGACGTCTGCGCATCTGCTGAAGTCTCACTCGGTTCAGGACAGCAGGGAAGAGTCACTGCCTTGCTTCTCCTTCCTTTCTGCAAAATAAAGACGGCTGGCAAGTGCATGTGATTCTAGTCTTCACGTTTCCATGAAAGAAAGAGCTCTTTCTCAGGAAAACCTGAGCCTGCTTTTAGTGTGTTCACAGTGTGGCCAAGTTGTCTTGTGCGAATCCGATGCTGGAGACAGAGACCAGGGCGAGTAAAGCTACAGGCAAGACGATGCAGTGGCTCAGTCTTGTGTCTGGTCCAAGGAACCTCAGAAAAGCAGGCAGAGGGGAAGCTAAAAAACACAGTTTTCCAAAGCAGATTAAGAGAGAAAAGAAAACAAAAACAAACGCTGAGGATCCTGATGCCAGGTCTGAGGTCCCGGAGGAGAGGGTGGGACGTGGGAGGCAGCGTCGAGGGCCGCGAAGGGCAGCGGCTAGCTTTCGGAACTCCGTGCGTGTGCGCGGGCCATGCTTTTGAAGAAGCGCAAATTCGTCCTAAAACACAGACGAGGCTGCCGCCAGAGCTACGCTAATTAAAAAAAAAAAAAACAGAAGTGGCTGATAGGTCTCTGAGAATTTATCCCAAACAGTCGAAGTGAAGCTCTCGAGACGCAACTGTACCCCGTGTCCATACGCCATCGTGCTCGACAGACGAGACGTGAAGGCGGGAGCCCCGAGGTCCGCAGATGAACGGTGGGAAAGTGTGGGGAGCACATGCAAAGAAGTGTTATTCAACCTCAACAAAGACGGAAACCCTGACAACAAGGATGAGCCCACCAGACGTTATGCTAGTGGACAAAGCCAAGGACATCTGGACAGACTGCCTGATGCCACCCGTGTGATCAGAGGCGACTCCTGAGCAGTGCTTGTCGGGGGCGGGCCGGGGAGGGACGGGGCATCGTTTTCACCGAGTGCGAGTCTCTCTAAAGTAAGGTGAGTGGGTTCTAGAGGCGCCTGGAGCCACCTCTGCGGACGCGCGCTCTTTAAAGTACTGGGGGAGAGAGGGACGAGGCAACGCTCCCACAAACACACAAGGAGAATCTGGAGGTGAAGGGCGTGTTTGCGTCCAAGTGCCCCGAGATGGAGACACGAAGCTGCACATTTTTGTATCCATTATACCCCAGTACAGCTTAACAGTTAAAAACCCAGTTTTCTCTCAAGGTGGGTGTTAGAGCAGAGGCGGCAGGAACAAGTGTGCATTAGAGGGAGAGGAGCTTGCAGCAGGGAAGGAAGATGGATGCATTCTAGAAACCGAGAATGGTTTGAATTAAAGAATTGATTGATCAGTAGACAGAGAGAGGGAGCGAGACAGAGACAGAGAGAGACAGAGACAGAGAGAGAGACAGACGCTCGAAGCCTCTAAAGTGGAGGACGGATGGTGGTCAGCGTGTCAACAGACGTGGTGTCTTCTTTGGAAGAGGCTCCATGCATCTCATAGTGTTAAGTGTGATGCGCAGACTTTCGTTTCTCCAGCCGCGAGCAGGAGGTTGGTGAGGCCTTTTACAGTTATGTCCTATAGTGGGTTTGTATTTAGTGTGTAACCTCAGATTTTTCTTGTTCATGGAGGGGAGCGCTTCTCTTGCCTTTTATCTGTGTGATAACATTTTTAATTTAAATATAGGATTTTATGTTTATTCCTGTTATGTTTAATCTGCTTGGCTTCTATCCAGCAATTCAGCCTGCCAAAAATTCTGATGGCTAAATAAAGGATACCAATCAGTTGTTTTCTATTTTCCCTGGAGAAACTCAGAAACGTCAAGTTAAAAATGCATCTTGAAGAATTTGAGTATGATATAAAAATATTTTCTAATGGGAGTTTCAGAGAAGCTAGAATAGATGGGGGGGAGGAGAAACTCGGCTCGAGTTCATTTATTTAAAATATCAAGACCTTTTTAAAATTCTAAATTTCTACCTTATTAGACTCATAGCCCAGTCCTTTAAGTTAATTGTGTCGCTGTCTCACGGAAAACTGGTCACCCGCCCTGCACACCCCTAACACGGGTGGTGCGTGCTTCCCTGCTCCTTGCGTGTCTCTTTTTATGCTGTAACTTCTCAGACAGCAAAGTTCTAAGAGACAGAAGTCACATCTGATTGGTGCGTGTATCTCCAGATATTTAATGGGCACTTAACCGATTTCAAAGGCTAATCTATTTCCTGAAGGAGCTGACCTGATGGGGAAGCAGGAAGAAAGGCGTTTAACCACTTCACAGACACTAAGCATCGACTGCTGCTCCAGGTAGATCCCAGGTGGACGGCAGGGGTGCCACCTGTGTCTGCTGGGGGACGGAAGAGGAGGGGACCCTACGGTCTACGGCGGTGACCCCGAGTCTGGGACAGTCATCACTGCCACGACTGAGGTCCAAGACCATTCACATACGAACACTGCAATATGCCTTAGAGAGGATTCTAAAAGAATGGAAACATTCTAAGCTAGCATTGGTGAAAATACAAGTTTTCACATAAAAACAGAAGTGACCCTGTGACTTTAGATTGACCGTTCTGGCATTGGGAGTCTTTCAAAGTAAATGGTCTTATTGCTAAAGGAAACGGACATAGTAACTGACGCAAACTCAGGAAACCTGCCGTAGCAACGTTCACGCTGATCGACGAGTCGCTCGTGGACCTGCTGGCGGTCGGCACCTGCAACGCCTGCCCGAGACGCCCGCTCTCGTCGAAAGCTCTTTCCACGCAGTTGGTGATTCGGTGGGGGTGAGTGGCTCCTCGCGGTAGTCAGCACACGGGCTGTTCCCAGGTGAATCCGCTTTTCAGTTCTTATCACGAAGGCGACGCTTCTGCTTTCTGCCAGCACGGCGAGGCTGCGGCGGCCTGGCGGCGGCGTTCCTTCCCACAACGGGGCCAGACGCTGTGGAGCGTCGTGTCGGCCTCTGTCTGTGTGCCTCCCGAGCAGCGCTGTCTTCAGTCTGTGCGCCGGGGCTCGCTGGCATTCTGGGCCCTTTGTCACAGGGCTGGGCCCTGGGGGACAAGGCAGCGACACGCACACACCTACAGAGACACACACACACAAGCATATGCACAAACACCAAAGTACACACAAAATACCAACATATGCACACATGTTCATACACACACACATAGACGCACATTTTGCTTTCCCCAAAGTGTTTTGATGTTTTTTCTTTTACTTTCTTTTTGATTTTCAAAGCCACCTGTCGTCCACAGAAATGGGACACTGAGAACACACTCACTGAAACACAACATCCGCAAATGCCGAGTGACAGGACAGCTGCACCTTTCCAGTGGGGCCTCCACGGTGGCCTCACACTGAAGAAGTGGGTGCTGACTCGGTCGGCACCTGGCAGCCCCCCTTGTGCTCTGCCTGTGCTCTGCTGGAGGGTCAGATGTCCCGGGGTGGGCAGCACAGTGCTGACTGTTTCCTGCCACCCGGCTCCATCCTGGGAGGCCTGGGGACCCAGCCAGCACGAAGGCTGGTCATGCTCTGCTCACAGCTTTGCCAGCACTGCCTCCAGGCTCCTCTGCTCCCGGGGCCTGCAGGGATGGCATTCCAACCAGCAAGCGAACCCATCTGCATGCGCACTTAAATCGAGTTTGTTTAAAATTAGAAAACGGCGTAATGTATTCAAAAGTTTTATGCAGCATTCACATAGAATTAGAAATATGCTGCATGATTCGAATTGAGGAAGCAGAAGATGAGTAACTCCTCTGTGAGCCTAACAGCATTTCCAAAGCCAAATTTCAGCAACCTTTGTACTGAAAAAAGAGGAAATCAGAACGCACCACATAGGCCTGTCTACTTGCCAAATAACAGCATCATCAGCAGGTGTAAGAAAACTGCTGGTTAAATCAGATGGTAAAATGAAGCAACTGGGAAACTGCTTCTGTTCCTTAGCACATGAGAGAGTTTCTTTCTACATGAGTCTGAGAACACATGTCACTGGTCATCATGGCTCTAAATCCAGATCTGACCTCTGGAAAAATGGCTGCTGCAGGGGGCGTCAGAGATGTGCAGAAATGAGAAGAAAAGGACGAAGAGTGGCAGAGAAACAGAAAACGAAATTCAGAAAGCAAAGGTTGGGAGGTAGTTTAAACAGTGCGTCAGTCTTAGTCTCCTCGACTGCCCAGCTGGCTCTCACTAGCCCCGGGCACCGCCTGGCCGACGCTCGGCCGCCCCTCGCCGCCTCTCAGCTGCGGGTGGAGGGTGGGAAGGAAGGCCCGGTGTGTGTGGGAAATGGGGTGTGGGAGGGGACATCGCCTTCTGCCTTGTCTCTGTTCTGCTCTGTTTCCAGCAAAAGAAAAGGAGCTGCAACAAACTGACAGCAAGGACACAGATTCCCAGGATCCTTGTCATGTGGTGACTCGCCATGTCATTGTCTCTCTGTGGCGAGTGCCACAGACCTGCCAGAGTGACCAGCACCTGGCAGTTCTGCTCGACACCATGCGTAAGGTTGAGGGGCACCGCTGTCGGCGGTCAGTGGGCCACCTGGAGCTGACTCTGTCCTGCCTGTGATGGAGTGTGCAGGTCAGGCTGAAGCCAGCTGTCCTCTGGCTCAAAGGTCTTGCTCAGAGGTCAAAGGACTTGCACCATCTCTGCCTACAAGCACCGCAGAACAAACTGGAGCCTCGATGGCTGTTGTTTTCATTGCGCCATGCTTCCAAAGTCAGCTTTACCAAGAAGATCTGCATCTTGGGAACTGCCCATAATCACGCTCACTAAAGCTAAAGCACCAACCCTCCTTTTTCTCTTTCTCTTTGCCAGATAAAATCTAGAACAAAGAGGAGGCAACAAAAACCTGCCCCCATCCCAAACTTCTCGTCCACCCCAGAACTGGCTGCCGCTTGGAACGTGTCACATAAAGTCAAGAAAATAATTTAACTCACGACATTTAAGGAATCCCATAGCACATTTTCCCGGAGTGGCAAAGCTACGATTTTCACATAGAAATGAAAAGGAAGCATGCACATCTCTGCTTTATAACACCTCAAAATCCACGCGGAAAAGAATCCCTGAACACTTTACAAAAACATTCACGGTGGGCTTAAGAATCGTCTCCTGGAGGCATTGAGGAACAGCAGAGGGATTCTTTTCTGGCCTTGAGTTTTGGTGCTAAGGAGTGTCTAAAATTTTATTTCTGTCTGTGTTTTGATTCATGAGCATCCAAAGCCCTGATATTTGCTTTGAGAAAGTTCCACGGAGCAAGAAGTAGGCCGCCGTCCAAGTTTATCCTGCTGCTTTCACATCGAGACCTTTACAACGATATGAAACACAGTGATATATGCATAGTCTCTGGTGTCCTTCCAGAATTACAAGCCACTGCAACACAGCCACCAAAACACCTATATAACTTTCTGTCAGTTCTGCGTCGGCTTGGCCTCAGGTATTGTTTCTTGAGGAATGCAAACATCTCTGACACAGCCACTCGCACATCTCAGAGGTCCCGAGGTCTGTCCGCTTCCCAGGACACAGCAGGACGGAGAACCTCTCCATCTGGGGAGGAAGCCTGGTGGGAGGAAGGCAGATCACGGCTGACCTATCCGACCGGGGCTTCTGCCATGAAGCGGCGCTGGCAAGATGACTGGACTGAGCTCAAGCATACTCATCTCTAAAAATGGGAAAGATGCAGAACACCGACATTACAGAGGAAAACTTCAAAGGCATTAGACACGAAGCGGGAGGCACGGGGCACCGTCACTGCCAGTCTGCTCCCGGGCTCTGCAAACCGTGATGAAAGCAGATCAGCTGAAAGCCCAGCTTCTCCTGATGTGGCCATTTAGAATCCACATTTTACCTCTTCTAAAGTACCAGGATGTACTGAAACTCAACTCTCCACTGGTGTTCGTATCATTCATCTCGAAAAAGGAGGTCACGATGTGCCTGCAGCGTTCTCAGCCACCTTAAACCGGGACCCCAAGAGGCTCTGTGGGTCTTAGGGGACAGCAGATGAGTGTTTCTGATAAAATGGTCGGAGGTGAGCTGTTTCTCCAGACATCTCTGAGCTACCAGGTTGTCAGGGGCATGAATTCATTACATCCTCTCTCTTTTAATCATCATGTCAACTCCTCCAACAAGGGCGGACTTAAATGGCTCAGCTTCAGACCTCTCTCCACGCTGACCAAACGGACACGCTCTTCTGTTGTGAAAAGGTGGTCGAATCTCATAAGGTTACTGAGCCGCTTTATTTCTCACAGACACAAGAGAAGACTGACAGCCACCCCTTTCACGGCAGTGGAATTTCCAAATGCTAATCCGTTTACCATCAAAGTCAGAACACACTCGCACGTGACTGTGTCTCTGACCGAGGCATAGGTTATACTTATATCTTCAAATGGTTTTTATCTGACTGGTTGAGGTTTACGTTGTCAGGAACTGCTGCTCCTACAGGTCTTCGGTAAAGGTCTCCTTGAATCATCCCACTTGAATCAGGTGCAAGAGCCCACAGGGTCCATTTGAGTTTTCATTCTGCATTTCCTTTTATCGTGACATGGTCGACCTGGGACGTCATATCAGTCCCAGGCGTATGTCATCACGATTCACTGTTTGAATATGTGATGAAATGATGGCCACTGTAAGTCCAGCTAACCCCTGTCACCGCTCAGCGGCAGTTCTGCTCTTGGTATGAGGACTTTCAAGAGCTACCCTTTCAGCAGCTTTCAAAGGAGTGACAGATGAACTGCGGTCACAGACCCACGACATTTATTAGAACTGCGTTTGTGCCTTTCAACTTCCTTCTCCCACTCTGCCCAAGCCTCACCCCTCTACTTCTTTTTCTTGTAGCATTTTATTTTGTTTTTATTTACTGGTTCACATTGGTTGTTCCCCAGGCCCCAGCACATGAGCCAGGTCCCTGGGGTGTGCATGGACCGCGCTCCTCCGAGGTGGTGGACTCAACCACTACTCCACCAGGGTGCCCCTCGCCCCTCTAGTCTGATGACCACCAATCTGTTTCCTGGATCTATGACTTGGTTTTCAATTTAATTTTTTTGCATTCTACATAGAAATGATATATTATCATATTTCTATCTAATTTATTAGATTGAATAATAATTGGATGGCCTCAAGGCCCATCCCTGTAGTTACAACTGGCAGGAGTTCTTTCTATGACTGAATAATACTCCACTGTGAATGCACACCACATTTTCTTTATCCATTGATCCATGAACGAATAGCTATATTGCTTCTGTCTCTTGACTATTCTAAATATTGCTGCAGTAAACATGGGAGTGGATACACCTTTTTTGGGTTAGTTTTCCCTTTTGTTTGAATAAATATCAAGAAGTGGAATCAATCCTACAATAGCTCTATTTTAAATTGTGAGGAATATCCATCATGACTCAGTAACTTACAAATCGTCTTGTCCCTGATTTAAAGGACACATTTTTTAGCTTTTCACTGTGAATAACTGTAGATTATCTGCAGATCTGTCATACATCGTGTTAGTAGGGTTGAGGTATGTTCCCTCAAAATCCACATGGTAGAGTTTTTAATTCTAAATGTGTATTGAATTTTGTCAAATGCTCTCTAAGAATCTGTTGACATAGCTGTCTTAACGTTTCTGTTTTACGTTGCTAATGAATTGTGTCACACTGATTTGTAGATATAAAACCATCCCTTGTCTCTTACATAAGTCCCGCTTGGTATATGATCCTTTTAATATGTTACTGAAGATGGCTTGTTTGTATTTTTGTTGATATGTTTGCATTGATATTCATCAGGGATACTGAACTGTCATTTTAATTTCTTGTTGGGTCCTTGGTTGGTTTTAATTCCAGAGTAATATTAGCCTTGTGAAAAGAGTTTTGAAGTGTTTCCTCCTCTTCTGCTTTTAGGGGAGAGTTTACAAGGGATTGGTATTAATTCTTTGAAGGCTGAGTTCACGGTGAAGCCACCTCGTCCTGGACTCTGCTGAGAGGCTTGTGATGACTGCCTGAGTCTCAGCAGCGATCACTCCGCTCAGATGTTCTGCTGCGTCACGAGTCCATCCTGGAACATTTTGTTTCTAAGAATTGAACTAGTTCTTCCCAGTTGTCAAATTGGTTGGTGTAACTCTGCTTTAGAATTACAATCCTGGCATCTCAGGAGCAGGCATCTGAGGTCTCACGGAGCTTGAAGGCGACCAGGGAGCACACTGTCCATCAGCAGGTGCCCACCGGCCAAAGATGCTTGTCACTTGAGCATTTTGAATGAGATTATGACACAGACACGAGAGCAGAGAGAGGAACATACTTGAACTTGACATTTTGTACGTGAAACGTGGACAGCGATGAGAATTTCTTTAATCCCAAGCCTCCCAGGCTCTCTTCTCAACACAAGGTTTTAATCATCCTCGTCATTGTTTATGTTAGAGCATTTTTAGACCATTTCAGTTTCACTCTTCCCTGATGGTTCTTCATTTCTTACCTGAGCTTTAAAATAAATGAGTAAAAGATTTGAATTCCAGTTTTTGAAGTCTGTAACACAATGACTTTATTTTTTTAAATTTTACGAGACCAAGTGTTTGACTCGACACCACTCGACAGTGTTGTGTGTGTGTCTCAGCTGCTGAGGAGGGTGCTTCCAACGGAGCCTGCCTGAAGGAGAGCCGCTCTCTGCGGGGCCGGGAGGCGGTGGGGACCTGCAGCTGGCCGGTGCCAGTGGGCAAGAGGAGACGCAGGTCCTGTCTGTCTCCCCAGATCCACAGAGGCGGGCCCAGCTCGCCGTGCTGACCTCCTGTCTGCGGGCGAGCAGAGAGCCATCGCTTACAGCGTTTTCTTCTGAAGCGTCACAAGACTTTTGCACAACGTCCCAAGTTAGAATAAATAAAAATGAATGATTAGCAACCCTTCTGACAATAAAAATGTGCTGGGTGATAAAAAAACAAAACAAAGTTCTCTTCTGCTGACGAGACAGAGGACTTTGTGCTCTCATGATGCCAAACGAAGAGAATGAAATCAATCTTACTTCTTTTATTCCTTGGAAAACTGAGTGCGGAGAAGTAGAAAAATGAGAGAAAAGCAAGTCAAGATGAGTGAAATGACTTCCGGAGGAATTCTTAGCTAAGCAATGTGTTCATAGAATAGCTTCGGAGACAATGTCCCTCTAAAGTGACCTGCGTCATGACAGCTTTGTGTTTGTGACCGAGCCCGCGACTCAGCTGTCCCAAACTGGGACGACAAAGACGGTGCCTTCTATCTTATACTAGTGAGGCTCCTTCCACGACCCAGGCACCGGCGTGCGCTGCTAAACCGATGCATCTCCCGTGTGCTGGCACGAACGCGCGCCGAACAGAAGTGCGTTTGATGCTGATGATCTCTTTGACTATTTCCATGCTTTATACACTCAGGGCACCACCTACAACAGAGCTACAAGCAAATACCCAAGCACACTTAATACAAAACACACGGAGTAGGCACATACTGTTTCCCTATGTTTTGTTCCTACACATGAGCCGCTGGCCCAGAGTTTGAATATCCCCAGAAAAGCACTGTTGGGCAAAGAGCCACGTTAGTGTGGCAACAGGCCGCGGGGATTCACCTGCTTCAGCCTCAGTGCACGGGTGATGGAAAAGACGCTGGCGGGACCACCCGTCAGCTCATGTCAACGCCTGAGCTGGACAGCGTCCCCGTCAGAGAAACGGAGACACGCGGCCTGGCTGGAGGGCAGTAAACGCAGCCGGGAAGGTGGTCAGTGATGCGTCAGGAGAGCACACCGGGGTCACAGCAGAAAACGTCTCAGAAGCCAAATTCAGGCCTTTGGACTCGGTCCCCTTGGAAAACACCCCCAGGCCGAACCAGCAGACTGCAGGGTTGTGGACGGCTCACGGTGGCCGGTGGCCACGGAAGGGCTCTAGAGCAGCGGGTCGTCTTAGCCTCTCGCCAGGAAGGCTGCCGATCCCGGGCAGCACCTGCTGCGGGTGGGATTGAGATGGAGGGGAGACCACAGGTGTAGCTCAAGCGGGGCGATGGCTGAGATTTGGCAGTGCCCATGAGCAACGTGCAAGGACATGGAGAATCCGGCTGTTTCTGGGGCCCAGGGACCGCCTATGGCCGGGGCAGTCACCCCAGAGTCACACGCACACAGTCGGCACTGGGCCACACGGCGCGTGGGCCGCAGGGAGAGCTGGTCTTGGCAGGGAACCTGTTCCGCGGGTGGAAACGGGACAATGCAGAGACAGTGGTCAAAAGGTAAGTGCCATATGCATACTTATTCCTGACACAAAAAAGGATTCCCGTCTTGGTGGAGTGACTGGATTAATAGCTTTATAATATTTATGGAGGTAACTTTGATTTACAAAATAATAGGAGCCCATATGTGCATTACTCAAAAAGCCCATATTCTTGCATTCGTTAAATATATGACAGGATACTATGCTCATCACTGAATTACCAAAGTCCTCCCTCAATGTCCGCTGGACCCGCCACCTGCTCCCGCCCACCCCGTCCTTCCCCGCTGGTGACTCAGTTCTGGAGTCAGTGGTGTCCCAGGTTCGTTTCGTTTGTTGGGTCTGTTCATTTGCTTTGTTTCTTTATATTCCACCTGTGTGTGTGAGACGTAATCCGGTGTGTGTGAGATGTAATCCGGTGTGTGTTTTTCTCCTAAGTAATGTCACTTAGCATCATCCCCACAATTCCATCCACGTTGTTACAAATGACAGAATGCCGTCTTCTGAGGGACGCGCCGTTTCCCATTGCGCCTCCAGACCGCGTCTTCCTCATCCACTCATCTGATGGAGGGCACTCCAGTCGTTTCCTGGTCTTGCTGCTGCAAATAATGCTGCAAAAAACACGGGGCCTCCCTGTCTCTGCAAATCAGTGTTTTGTAATTTGGGGGCAAACACCCAGACTTGGAGCAACAGAATCCGTGGGATTCTTGGTCTCAATTTTTGTGACATTTCCATACTACTCCCTACAAAGGTTGCACCGATTTACACTCCTTCCCACAGTGCAAACGCCTTCCCTTTTCTCTGCACGTGCTGCTTCCAGATGGTTGGGTAACAGCCGTTCCCACAAGTGTGAGATGATCTCTCACTGGTATTTGCAGCTCCCTAATAACGAGCCAGGAGAGAGAAGCTTTCGTGTCTACGGCTGTCTGCATGTCCTCTCTGAAGAAATGTCTCTCCAGTTCTGAACTTCTCATCTATTTTTTATTGTAATTATTCCACACATTAACATAAGTTCCTGCGCATAGCTTCCCCACTTCTCAGATACCATCCGCACACCGTGTCCTCCACCACGTCACCGCATGTCCTTCCCCAGCGTCCGGGGCTGCCCGTTTTTCGATTGGGTTTGTTTTTCTGTTTTCAAGTTTTATGAGTTCTGCATATAAAAATGGTTCACTTTTTTCAGTGAGGTGATAATATATATCAAAATTAGTATTTTAGCAGGCAGACTCAGCCGAGTCGCTCCCCCGGCCTCCAGTGCAGCGGGAGCCCTCTTCACTCTGATGTTCTCGAGTTAAAACGAGCACAGGGAAAACTCACAGTTCAGCAGGCTCAGCCTGACTCTGCTGTCTTACAAGAGACTCAAAGTTTTGCTTATTTAAAGGATATGCAGATGCGAATTGGCTAGGCTAAAAATCCCGAAAGCATTGGATTTAAAAAATATTATTGTCACGACATAGTGACGTGGAAAAAAGGACAACAAGAAAGATATCACAAATCAGCTGAGAGTATGAGTTTATTCTCCTCCTAATTGGTTTTCAGAACAGCAAAGTGTTTGGCAGAGGCTTGGACTCAGGCAGCGCACGTTCAAGGCTTCAAGTCATGGCTTTTCCATTTATGGGCAAAATGTCCTCTTAAGTGAGGCAGCTAAACTAAGTCACCGGCACACGTGATGACCTGTCAATCACACAGTCAGTCCAGACTCTGCTCCCTGATGACCAGACCTTTTGTGTCAGCGCCCGAAAGGGACCAGCACAGGAGCTGGCACCGGAGGCCCTAACAAATGCCTTTCCGATGGAGAGTCAGTCTTCTGCAGACAGACACCCACACACAGACACACATAGACACACGCACGTGCACATACGCACGTGCACCCACCACGTGCACACACGCACATATGCCGGCAAGTCTCAGCAGTCACCTCCCTAAGAATAAAGAGTGCTGGCATCGGACAGGCCTGAATTGGAATTCTAGCTTTGCCAGAAATGCCGGTGTGACCTTACACAGACTCTAACTCTCTAAGCTTTGATTTCTCCATCTGAAAGAGGATGGTCGATGTCATAAGATGCTCTGACGCTGAACTGACTTTTCATTGCAAATCTTCAGCAAAGTCTCCTCTTCCTTTGTGTGATTATCCTCTTTTGAGAAACCGCATGACACATGCCAGCAAGCAGGCTGTAGTAACGCTGCCCGGCTCGCCGAGTGACCTTCTAGCCCACGTCTGAATGAAAATGGCCATCCAGGGCTGTCTTGGAGCCTTAGGAAAATAAGCTGACACAGTGCAGCTGTGGAGGGTCGTGGGGCCTGTGTGAAGGGCCATGCTCCAGGGTCCCCGCTCGCTCTCTGAGCACGACCCCACAGCATCGTCGGGGTGGCTGGAGGCCCAAGAGGCAGGGGCCTCTGCCCCGCATGGAGACTGGTCTGGATAGCAGCCTGGAAGAGCGGTCTGCAGACCGTAAGAGTCTCCTGACCTCCGTACACAAGTACAGATGAAGATGTGCCGGGAGACAGAGGGCTGGTCGGCAGTCACAGCAGCAGCGCAAGTGAGCGCGGTGCCCGGTCTGTGGCTGGAGCAGAGCGACCTGTCCGTGTGCTCGTTCTGAGCCCGCTCCTCGCCGCCCCGCCGTCACCCACCAGCTTTCGTTCCTGGGTGACTGCCAACCAGGCATGAGGAGCTGCTGAGCTTTTTGCCAAAATAGAAGGTTATATAAATAGTGAAAAGTGTGAATTGCATGGAGGAATTTGAATTTTCTTTCTGGCAGCAAAACTGCACATGAACAATTTGATTAAAAGGGAAGAAAGTATGGAAACTGACAATACTCGGCTGAACATGTTTAGTCGGTTTCTCTTTCCCTTGTGACGGGCGTGTCTGTGGGCCTCGCAGTGTTTCTGTGAAGGTCAGTGACAGCACACGGTACAGAACGACATTTTACTGAACGAATTACGTCTATGAAATTGCTGCTGCACTGCCTGCCTCACAGTGAGTACCGACAAGCACCAAACTCTAAAATCCCCAGTAAATTCAAGCTCCCAGCAGCAACCGAAGGCGAGGACGAGGATCTGAGGGGCGGGCGGCTCCCACGGGCTGGTCTGGGTTGGTTACGGTGCTGGATGGAAACAGAGAGGGAAAGTGAAAGCCTCCAGCGTCGAACGTAGTTTTGTCCTCTCCGCCAACAAGAGGGGGCCTCCAGCTGGAGGTGACGGCGGCCAGAGTGAAATCGGAACTCCAACAACTTTACAAAGCAGCTCGGTGACTTCCAGCAGCCTGGCCTCATCTGTGATGTGCAATACATATAAACATGCACACACGTCCATACATGCATGTTTCTGCAATCCTATAAAATGACACCTTGTCCCAATTTCCTAAACGCGATGTCATTTCCAAATGCCGAGTCTGCTATGTGTGATATTCCGGGGCTGATGCTGTAGTCGATTGGCACAGTGACGGCATCCTGAGGCGAGAGGAGGGAATCCCCGAGAGCCAGCCTTCGTCACACGGGCTTCACGACGCTCTCTGGCGGCACCGGCAGACCGGGCGCCTGGAGCGGCATCCAAGGCATCACAAGGACACCGGACAGGCTCTGCTGTCCCCCAGCTGGTGCCGGACTGCTCGCTCGACGTGTTTAACAGGGGCTGCCGCGGTGGCGGGAGAATCAACGCCTCTGTTCGGGAGAGGTGGTGGCAAGTGCCACAGACTGTAAAATGCGACAGTGAGATACTTAAAACGAGAGTCTCAGGACCAGATGGTTTCATGTGTGAATTCCACCAAGCATTCAAAAAAGAGTTAATATCAGTCTGATTCGACTTTTCCAAAAAATGGAAGGTCATCACCCAAACATTTCTTATGAGCCAGTATCTGATTCCCAAACCAAAAAGACATCACCACAAACGAAAACTGCCATTACCTTTGATGAAGAGTGACAGAAAAATCCTCAGCAAAATACTCGCAAACCACATTCAATAACCCATTAAAAGAATCACGCACAACGATCAGGTGAGGTTAATTCCAGGAATGCAGGGACGGCACAAGACAAGCCAATCGACAGATGTCAGACACCACGTAAACCAAAGGGAGATAAAAAACGTGTGATCATCTCAACAGGCCCAGAAAATAGCTCTGAATAAATGCAACAGCCTTTCATGGCAAAAGTCCTCCCCAAAGGGTTACAGACAGCACATGCCTGAGGCAGTAAAGGCGACACACAAATCATACGCCTACGCGGCGTATACATGTGCCTACATGGTGGGAAAACACTGAACGCGGTTCCTGTGTGATCAGGAGCAAGGCAGGGACGTCCCCTCTCGCCTGTTACTCGGCATAGTATGGTGCTGGCACCCTACGGCTAAATGCAATTACAAAAGAAAAGAACATAAAAGTACCTTGGAAAGGAGGGAGTCAAGCTGTCACTTGCAGATGATATGATAACATGTACAGTGATCCCCACAGATGCTGATAAAATTCTCTCAGAAATAGCAAGTGAAGTATTTAATGGTAAAAATTAATTTAGCTGTCTTTCCACCCTTAACCATCTTTCATGAAGTTATTTAGTGTTCACTGAAGAACTATGTCACTAAAGTAGGTAACTACAAAATCAAGATGCAAAAATCTGCTGCACTTTATGTGCAAATGATAAACTAGCAGAGGGAAAGTTCAGGAAAACTGCCTCATTCATGACTGCATCAAAAAGAAGGAAATACCTTGAAATAAATGTAACAAAATAAATGAAATATCTGTATGCTGAAAACTCTAAGACATTGTTGAAAGAAACAGAAAGGTGTCCCAGGCTCATGGATTAGAAGACTTAACAATATGACAATGGACACATCATCTCAAGGAAACTACAGATTTCACACGGTCTCCATCAAAATCCCAATGGCGTTCTTCACAGAATGGAACAAAAAGTCATGACATTTATTTGGAACTAGAAAGGACCTCAAGTAGCCAAAACGATCCTGAGACAAATGATCCCTGACTTCAACCTATATTACAAATAGTAATCAATTCAGCCTGGTATTATGATGGAAAGACTTGCAGATCAATGAAAAGAATTGGGAGGTCCCAGAAATTCGCCCACATCTACAGACAACTATGCCATGATCCAAGAACACATAACAAGACAAGGACAGTCCCTTCAATACACAGCGTCGGGAAAACTGGAGAGCCGGATGCAAAAGAATGAAACTCAGGCCACCAACTAACACCAATCACAAAACAGAGGAGAAGGCAGTTGAAGCGTTCCTGACACTGGCCTCAGAGATGTGTTTGGGAAACTGACTCTCAGTTCAAGGGAAACAAAAGCCAAAATAAATCAATAGGATTGCATCAAATAAAAAGCAAAAGAAACTGTCATGGAGACAAAAAGACCTCCTACTGAATGGGAGACAATATCTGCACTTCATACATTGGACAAGGGGTAATAATCCAAAATATCTTCTATGAAAAATAATTTCATGATTTCATTTGCGGATGTTGTTATACTCATTTTAGGATATTGGAATCGCTCCCCAGTCTGTGCATTCCGCCCCGTATCGGCCACCAGAGATTAGCGCCATCACCCCCACCGTGTCCCTCCTTCCTTCCCTCCCATTCCCACCACCCTGACAACCAGACTTGTGCCCTGGGAATTTTGGGGAGATGTTTCTGTTTCTTGTTTCTTTATATCCCACAGATGAGTGACACAGATGAGTGACACATTCCATACTTCTTTTTCTTTCTGGCTTATTTCACTTGGCATGATCCCTTCCAGTTCCATCCAGGTTGCTACGAAAGGAATAGTTTCATCTTTCTAACTGCTGCATAGAACTCCACGGAGAATGTCGATCCATCATCTGAGTGTTTCCATGTCTTGACTATAGCGAACTGTGCTGCTCTGAGCTTGGAGGTGCAGCTATTTTTCTGATTAGTGTTTTCGTTCTCTGATTGTATGCCCAGCAGTGACATTGCTGGATCGAATGTAGATCCATCTTTTTAAAAATTTTTTGAGGAATCTCCAAACTTCCAAAGAGACTGCACTGGTTGACATTCCCAGCCAGACTGTACAGGGTTCCTTTTCTCCCCATTCCTCTGATAGTTTTTGTTTCTAAACTTTTTGCTATAAGCCGTTCTCAAAATATATAAAGAACTTTAAAGTTCGACAACAGAAAAACAAGCAATCTGACTGAAAATGGACAGATATCTGACTATACACTTATCCAAACACACAGGGGCCACAGGCTCATGAAAAGATGTTCCTCCTCTCTTGTTATCAGGGAAATGCTTACTCCTGTGAGCATGATTAGTGTCTGAAGACTGAAACAGTAAGTGTTGGTGAAGATGCAGAGAAGCGTCCCTGGCAAGCCGGTGGTGGGGATGCAAGGTGGTGACACCACGATGCAAAGTAATACAGAAGATCCTCAAACAATTGAAAGTAGAAATTTCTTATTATCCCATTAACCTGTATCTGAGTATTTAACCGAAAACGACAAAAATCATTCATTCATAGAGACATGCAGCCCTGTGTTTGCTGCAGCATTATGTACAGTTAACCTCAGGGCCTGCGGATGGATGGTGGGTAAACACGTGTATATATACACAGTGGGGCGTTGCTCAGCTCTCAAGAAAGATGAAGACCTGACATGAGCAGCGACATGGATGAACTGGAGGAAATTATGCTGTGAGCGAGCAAGTCAGAGGACTGGTACAGGCAGGACTTCGCTCATGTGTGATGCAGAGAGAAGTCAACCAAACGAAAGCAGACTTTCAGCCTGTGGAGTCGCCAGCGGTTGACAGAATGGAGAGTGAGGGGAATGGGGAGACAAGATCAAAGGGATCAGTTCTAGGGGAAGGAGAGGACTAGACTGTGGTGGGAACTTCATGGATCATGCACAGATGCTGGTGAATGTTGGTGGCTGCCCTAAGCCTGCATAATGCTGGGATGAACTGCTCCTTCAATGCCATCGTAATGGAAGAGACACATAAACAGAAGGGAAAGTTGACAGGCTCTCAGGGGCGTGAGGGGCTAGGGGATTGTTCCTCGTATTCTGGACGGGGGTGACGGGAGCCCAGTGGCCCTCGGCTGGGGCTGGCCTGGCTGCACGGGAGTCGCCTGGGGCCTTTACAACCATGGATTCTGGGCAGAGTCCCGGGGACCTCTTAAGTGCCTGCCAGGTGGCTTTGGGGACGGCTGAAACAGAGTGTTCAATGGAGAGCTTGACCAGCATAAAGAGACTCCTAAGATCCAACATGCTCCACTGGAAACATTCGGGTAAGTCAAGGCACCATAAAAAGTCACTTGAGAGGTTGTATAGTAATGACAAATGTCATTTGATTAAGACAATGAAAAGGTGCTTCTCTTGGCAAGGCCTTCAGATTCTCTCCGTGGTTGTAAATTCCCTCTTTGAAGGGCAGGTGCAGCAGGAATGAAGGCGGGCAGGCAGGCAGGCAGGCAGAGAGAGGAGGGAGAAGCACCTTACTTATTTCATTCAGTCGCTCATCTGGTGTGTCCTTCCAGCCCCAGGTTGCAAACCCAGACTCTTCTCAAATCAAACACGATTAATTTTACGCAGAATTTGACAGCAGAATAGGCCCCAATGTAAATTACTCAGCAGTGTGCACCAGAAATGTTCACTATCCCCAAGCCCAGTGCCTGCTGCTAATGGTTGTGACACCTGATAACCCAGGACGCGCAGGTGCGGGTGAGGAAGGGACGAAGCAGGGGTGGGGGCACACTCGCCCGGGCCCCTTTTCCAGAGGAGCCCCTGGCCGGTCTCCTGGTCTGCAGGTCCACCCCACACTTGGTGCAGATGTGTGAACTGCAAGTTATGACCTTCTCTGAACAGCCTGTTTTCCACGAGGTTTTTCAAGATGTACTTGAATAAATAAAAAGAATTTCTCATTTAAAAATAAGAGTAAAAGGACACAAGTCAGAGCATAACTTTATCAATGAATAAACACAGAAAGAAAAAGAGGAGGGAAGGAGGGATGGAGGGAAGGAG